>JAAGOF010000062.1:206404-264972 GCA_010645155.1 Tigriopus japonicus
GACAACTTAACCTAATGAACAACTCGACTCAGCAGAAATTCGACTTAGTGGACAACTTCAAAAAGGCACAAAACAGAACTAACCAATCAATTGAACTTCTAGTAATCAAAATTGCATGGCAGATGCCCATTTTTCAGAAAATCTATAAAATATGTATAACTTCATATTTTCAAAAAGCATTTTTGCTATTGAATATCATTTTACTGATTGTTCCTACTGCCAAAGGCAGATTGTTTCTTCCTCAAATTTGATTTTTTGAATTAAAGTGAATATTTTGAACCACTAGTTTGAGTTTTGTGCTTTTTCAGATTTCCACAAGCTTGACTTTTGTAGTGGGTTTAGTTGTTTTCAGAGTCGAGTTGTTCATAAGGTTAAGTTGTTCACTTGGTCGAGTTGTCCACTGGGTCGAGTTGTCCGCTGGGTCGAGTTGTCCTTTAACCGTTTGGATACCGTTGGAACAACCTAATCACCCTATTCTAAAAATTGGTACTTAAGCCAATAGATGCTTGCATCTGGATATTGGTGGAAGTCGGAAAATTAGGTACCAACAATGACCGCCATTGCCAAAAGTGATTATATGAAGAACTTTAACCAAAGGTTACAGCAATTGCCACTAGATGGAGGCAAAACAGGGGGAAAGTCTCTTGAGTTCAGAGCTATCCTCAACTTCAACTGGTTGCCAAAATTGTAGTTCAGATTAAAGTCCATTTATTCATATTTTGAGTCTTTTAGAGCTCAGCTATGATATTATTGTGTTCAAAAATCAAAAAGTCACGCTGTGTAATCACAAATTCTAGCCAAAGATTTAACAGAAGCATCCGCAACCATTTCTACCTCAAGATGGCGTTGACTGTCACTTGTATCTTTGTTTGAAGCCGAGCTTTGCCTCCTGAAGAAGGTTTGCTCATCTGATGGTAAGTTGTTCTTTCTGAGAACAAGAGAGGCACCCAAGTAAAATGTGTTCAGGGAGTGATGTATCATACACCCTTTCGCCAAAAAAGTTTGCTGTCTAATTTACCATCAATAAATTTCATTGGCAAAAGTGATTGTATAAAGTAATGCCATTACTTTTAGCCATACCAGGGCTTTAAAATGAAGTATTAAAAAGCCCAACAAGGCTTTTGAAGCCAAACAAAGAAGTGCAAGAAAAAAATGTAGCCAATAGGAGCCTTTAACCGATGAAATATCAATGCAAGGGCTTGAACACATCTTATTTTGCCATACCATGACTAGATCAATTCCTATTGGAATGATCTCCATAAATTGATTTCGTTTTAAACTAAACTTCGTGAATGATGGTAACGGCAACAACGGCAAACATTGGCAACTTCAAAAAAGCCACACAACTCGACAGAGTTGACGCTTCTTTCCCACGAGGTTGTGTAGCTAAACAAAGCTCACCTGGCTAAAAGGGCTACAAAGCCGAAAATACCGATTGGGAGGACGGGATCGATTTCAGAGAGCTCAGCAATGTAAGGAACCATTATGGGGCCGATTCTGCCCTGTAAATAAAAACGTAAGATTTCAAGTTTAGCCTTGACTCGATGGGACATAATTTAAGTTAGATTACCCAAACTGACGCCGTACTAATGCCCACGTTCCTGATGACAGTGGGAAAGATCTCGGCTGAGAATACATAGCAGAGACAAAGACCACCGGTGCTGCAAGCTCTTCCCATGACATTCATGAGAACAATGGGCCATTCGTAAGGAAAGTAACCACTAGATTCAAAAAGAAAAGGAAGTGCTTTGATTTCACAGATTGCTTGGGATCAATAATTGAATAATTGACAAATAGAACAATAGGGCGCGATTCATTGCCCTATTCGAGGTAAGGTTCAATGTCTTACCGAGGAACAAAAGTTGAACTAATCAGGCAGATTCCACAGACACCAAAGAGAGTCATTAGGGCGTTCCTACGACCTCCATGAAGAAGGAGTAGAATGACACAGATAATGGCTGGGAATTCAAGAGCTGTGAATGAGAACAAGAAGTCGATGATGCCAATCAATGTATTAAGTAACAAGATTAAAGGGGAGACAGTCTAAGTCTAAAGATACGTTTTTTCTTTAGCAAGGGATGCATTTTGTTTCAAGCAACTTGTAACGAAAATTCTCGATCTGGCTGATTGATTGGATAACATTGCTAAAGTTTTGCCCTTGAATTGCCACATTATACATAAAGCGTTATGCAATATTTTTTTTCTTGAACCAGCATAATACAAGTGTCAGATGATGCTCTTTTAATGGGACAACTTGAATGAACTGACCTTTGCCAAATGAAAAGTAGACAAAAAGCGAGGCTCCAATGCTGTTGCTGTTCAAGGTAAGACCGTAATACACTGTAGTAGTCGCAAACCAAAGATAAAAGGTGATCAGAGCCTTTTTTCGGAGATTAGGCGTACGGAACATAGCCAAGAAACCAAACACTCCTTTCCCAGCGTGGTTATGTCCATGATGAGGCGGAATTAAATAGAACTTTTCCGATAAAGGTGTTCCATTATACGCGGCAATGGAACGAAGGATTTTTTCCGCCTCCTCAGTTCGTCCGTGCGTTAGTAACCACCTAAAGGGATAATGCAAAGTCATACCATGACATGTTGGACATGGCAGAATGATTGATTTTACCTAGGGGACTCTGGGAGAACCCAATAAGTGCTGTAGAGGAGAATGAGTGGGAGAGTGAAGATCAATTCCATGTGTTGCCAATTGGGAACAAAGTAAGCAATGAGTGCCGTGACTAAACCCCAAAAGGCAAAATTCATATGAGGCACACATCCGAGGATTGTTTTCTCTCGCCCTGAGATCAGTTCCATCATCCAGCAATACATAATGGTGCCATAACCTATAGTGGAGAAACCACAACCCCAAATGCCCACCAAAAAAAGGGGGTAGGTGGGAGCAAAGGACACACCAGTTCCACAAATGATGGTCATCGTTAGCATGATTAACATTCCTGGCATCCGACCCAGCCTAATTATACAAACAGGAACGGAGGTCTCATCAGAAAATGTGTTAGAGTATTCATTGATTTTGCAATAGAGTCTACGATGATTCAAAGTTCAATCCACCTTCAGCGGCCAATTAATCAGACTATGGTTCCTACCGCTCTCCAAAATAGTTTTTATGACGTTCAAGTTCGATCCTCACCATGAAGGAAAAACTTCAAACAAGAGCAACAACAAAAAGAATAATTAATAACAGCAAATCTTGCAGGAATATTACTGTGTTCAGAGATATGTTTAGTTGTTGAGTAATTAGAAAAAAGGCGCCAAGTACAGTAAAATGTACTTTGGACCCTGAAGTACACAATGTTAGAGAATGTACCCTAAAGAACCCGTTCAGTTTTGAAAAAAATTAAGCATTTTTTGAACACTAAAACGGGTTTCTTGGAAAATTGAGAGAATTTAACAGTTTGTACACTAATGTACCTTTTTCATTCGTGAGCTCACAGATTGATTTAGTTTACAGGGTTTTAGTTTTACAGGACCATAACTGAGATTGATCACTGCTATTGTACATTAAATTTTTGCCATCATCATTTTAACGCCTTACCAAGAATTGAGACTTACTTGTCAGAAATCACACCAGCAGTAAAAACTCCAACCAAAAGACCAAAGAAGGTAACTTGTTGCGTCAGTTTCTGCATCCATTCTCTCTCGCACACAAGATCCCATTCTTGGATGATGGTTCGTTTCCAAAAGCTTCGGTCATAGGTCCACATGGAGCAAGGAACAACGGCTTGGTTGGAAACCGCACTGGCATATGCATCCGATTCTACAGGGAGTGATTGATTCTCGTAAGATCTTTCACGTTAAGTTTCCACGAAACTATTAGAATCTTACCAAAAGCCTCCTTCAGGCTGTTGAAACTATCATAGTCAATGTTATACTGGTGGCATTGCTTTCCTATTTCACCTGGATTACTGTAATTTTTCCACAACCCAACATCGAAGGGGAACTTTCTCGGAGGAGTGCACCAAAAATCCGTATCCGCCCTAATGTTCACAGTTTGGTCATAAACGTCTCAAGGGCAAACTAGCCAATTCTTACCTGAAGAATACCATATTGAGGAGATGAAATGAGGCCGGCATCCAAATGACGATGGCGATAAAGGAGCATTTTTTCAGTTGCCATTTTCCGAACCCACCTATAGCTTCCAAGATTTGCTCTTTGGCATCGATACTCAACTCGCTGGTCTCATCGGACGCTCGAGGTCGAACTGGGATCTCTTGAAATAGGTCCTTATCGTCCAAGGGATCATCGCCTTTGTTGACCTTGTTATGCATTCTGTTTTCACTTAGACGGAGCAAGGTTTCCGGTACAAATGCTCATAATCGAAGAGCTCTTAGACTTTTAAGGATCTCTCTCAAGGGAGTAGAGATGGACTGACGCCAATGATTGAACTTGACATGGCTCATAATTGCTGGAAAGCGAAGAATCCAGTTTTTTTTCTCTGGGTGGACAGCAAAAATAATGCTCTTTGTGAGTCGTTTTCCCAGAGCAAGTCCACTAGGATTTTTCCCCTCTCTTCTGGATCTTTTTCTCCATCTTCAATTGAGGACAAATTTACGATCTGGAATCGTAATCCGGAGAGAACTGGATTCTGCCCTTCGCAATTCGGTTGAAAGTGAAATGAGAGATTTGTTCTTAAAACTCGAGATGAATCGATCAAATGTACCTGAATGTGTTTTTTCTTTATTTTTCAATCTAATAGTACATTCTGCCCTTTACTTATTATCTTTACAACAGAAGCTACATTAAGATATTTGGATCGTGATGCAGAATACAGACAGAGCAAGATCAAAGAGACATAGACGGCTATAAAGGGAAATTAGAAACGCAACTGTGTATTAAGAAAAAGGTCGGGGGAATTTTTGATTGGTAATCGAATATAATATCTTTTTAGCAGGTCCACTTTTCGAAAGTGGAGACAAAATGGCTGTTAGAACAAGCCCAATACGGGCTTCCTTTCCCCTCTTTCAATAAGTTGCGCTCTTGTGTGGGTGTGTATATCTTCGTTTATGGGTCCTTTACGAGGAAAACGTTGTGACGATCATTGTTTCTCCGGTCCCTTCTTTGTACAGGCAAGGTTGCTTCACTAATCTCCAAAAGAAAGAGAGAGTGTCTTTCGATATTAGAGAGATCGGCAACTTGCTAGGATTTTGTTCAGGAGGAGAGGGCGGTGGCGGTTCTTGTTTTCGTATCTGCTATTTACAATCTCTAAATAAACTGTCCGGCTGATATCAGGGCCGCTATCTTGATTATTCATTGTTTGGCAATCTTCGTCACGTACTGGGTTTTGCCGTCCGCTGAGCGTTTCACGGCTACACCTCGACCCGCATTGGCTGTACTAGCCGCATCTGAAACAAGAATTTTTTGTTATGAATCCATTCCTTCAAGGCAATCGCGATCCGAGAGCCACTGAATTAACTAGAAGACGATAAGAATTTTGATTTCCAGTAAGAAGAAGTATGTTGGGTGGTCTAAAAAAGTCTTTCAAATTTCTGCTCAATAGTTCAGTTCTATCAACGGTCACAACTTGTTCCTCCACAGACTCAATTTGGTTTGTTTTTCAACTAATCGCGAACTCTTTCATTCTTTTGTTCACTGTATAGTTGTGAGAGGGCATAACATTTCGCTCAGAAGTTGAAAATTGAAATAAGTCTCATTTGCTCACTCAAGGATTGCAATGAATTCGTTCCCACTTGAAATTATGATTATAATCGCTTGCCTGTCGCTCGTCTACATAATACAGTGGTTCTAGTGTCATCTGATTGCTTTACCTTGAAGCCACCTGACTTGCGTAGCAGGACCGTAGCCTTTGTCGTTCCTGGCGGCAATTCTGAAAATTATGGCGGGTTTGGTGCTGGTATCGATGTGAGCAGCCACGAGGCTAGCATTGGGGACCACACATTGGGCATTGGGACCGCAGAATACTCGAACGAAAGCCAATTGGCTTGGCGAACTGGATACGGTTTTCGAGTCTCCTTGATTGTTCGTTGTAGCACTTTTGACTGCCAAATACACCTACAGATCGACAGGGAAACATTCATTAATCAACTGAAAAGTTAGTGTCCGGGATGCAATCTTACCGAATATTCAATGATATCTCCAGTTGAGGTCGAGGGCGGTTCCCATGATAAATGTGCTCCTTCGGGAGACTTCGAGATCTTGATAGCCGAGGGCGCACCGGGGAAACCCGGTAGACACGTTTTAAAGGCCGACACCTCCGACCATGGGCCACGTCCGCAAGAGTTAATTCCGGCCACACGGAACTTGTAGGCTGTTCCAGGTTGCAGTTCCAGTTTTTTCAGCATGTACTCGTCACCTTCGACGTCGATCTCGTTCCTTTCGCCATCACCCGAGGGCAAGTAGAACGAGTTCACCGTACACGAGGTGCCTTTGATGATGCCCACGTCAAACCAACTTGAATCCTTCTTCTTCTCCGGGTCCAAGACACCCGAGGGCGGTCCACCTGTGGGCGTCAGTTTGCCCTTGAGATTATTGCCAGTATTCACGGGGGTTTGAAGGCGAGCCACGATATCGGCGGCGGATGCTGCAGCTCCCATTGAAGGCTTGGGTGGGGTGGAAACCACGGGGGATCCAGCACTCACTTTGGGACTGTCGGCCACGGCTGCCGAGGCCAAAGCGGCCAAAGCATTGGCCCCATCGATATCGGCTGAAGTGGCATTGGAAGACGAGGACGAAGAGCCATTGGCTGTGGGGGAGGATGCAATTGGTAGCGAGCCATTGATGGGCTTCTTGTCTTGAAGTGGATCGTCACCATTCGCCTTTTCACCGTTGGCTGGCTCTTGTTTCATGTCGCTGATTGGGATATTTGGAAAACTGACGGGCTCGTCTTGCTCCATGGCTGAGGCCGATTCTGATAGAGCCTCTTTCTCGGCTGATGTTGCGGAAGCGTCTTGGCTGATATTGGTCGTTTCCGGCTCGGGATCTTGGCTGGTGGGCTCCACTTTGAATGTGGCTTCAATGTCGATGGCCTCCAAAGGAGTGGGTTCTTTGGGCTCAGTAGGTGTTTCGGAGGGTGGAGAAGCAGTTGTCGCTGTGGATGGAGATGTGGCCGCTACTGTTGCCGTGGTCTCTGTTGAAAGTGTGGCTTCTGTTGTTGCTGGAGTCTCCGTTGTGGGCGTTGTCGAGGCTGTAGCAGTAGTAGTGGTAGTTGTGGTGGTTTCCGAAGTCGATGGGGTTTCGGACGAAACCGCTGTTTCGGAGGTCTCGGAGGCTTCCGTGGTTGGTGTGGTCTCTGGAGGTGGGGTTGTTTCAGAGTCTGGCTTTTTCTCTGCCTCATGGGATGCGGAATCTTCTTCCCCATCTCCGGTTTCGCCATCCAATTGTGAAAGGAACAAGCCTGAATCCCCTGGACTTGCTCTACCACTTGGTGGTGTCATACAGCCCCCATCAACTTGGGCGTTCTAAGAAAGAATGAAGTTTTGAAATGTTGGTCCTTTGAGGGGTTCTAAAAATAACAAGGCTTAATACCTTCAGGTCGGAACCATCTGCAATTTGTACAGCACTTGAATCCAGGACGGTTCCATCGGCCATTTGCAAAGTCATGCCGTCAGATGTGGTAGGGGTGCTTTTCATCGCAGCAGGTACAATGTCGGAAATTTTTTGTGGGGTGGTTGTGAGAACGTGTTGCTAAAAAGTGCAAGATAATCAATTCAATAGAGAGTTTCGACATCATTTTACCTTCCAAGATTTTGTTAATAAGTAATAACTTACCCCGCCAGCTTGTACCACAACCATTTTGGTCTGATTAGAACTGTCTCCACTTGAAGGAGTTAGGATCTGTTGACCGCTAGCAGATTGAACCAAAGTGTACGTTTTGGGTCCTCCCGAAGTTCCCGACGTCACTTGAACATTCATTTGTTTGCCTCCAATATTAATCGACTAGACAAAGAAAATCTATGATTAACCCGATTGTTCACTATATCACGATGAAAAAAAACTTTACCTGAGTGCCCGATGCACCGGTCGAGATAATATTTTGAGCCGGAACAGCTAAAATTTGTCCAGAGCTCGAAGTCATTAGTTGCGTGGTCGTGGTGGTCGAAGATTTCAACCCTGCACTAGTCAAGGTCATGGCTTTGCCACCTTGACCAGGCACTGTGATAGTGAAGGGTTTGTTCGTGGTCTGAGCCAGTTGACCTGAGCTCACCACGATCATCTTGACCCCTTGTGTCCCACCTCCAATGGTGCTCTGGTACAAACTGGACGGGATTGAGGCTGTGGTTCCCAAGACTCCACCCGCTTGCGAGGTCGTCATAGCTTGCATGGTCTTCAATCCTCCCCCCGTGGTCACCACAATGATCTGCTGTCCTTGAGCATTCTTGAGCGTGGTGCCCAATCCTCCGGGTTTGTTAATGACAATGGCTTGCTTGCCTCCAGCCATTTGAACCGTTCCCGGTTTGGTCATGGTCATGACGTTTGAGCCCAAAGTTTTCATGTTTGAGACGAGTTTCGCGGTTTGACCCACTCCACCTTGGGCATTGACCAACTTGACGATGGTGGCCCCCGGTGGGATGCTCTTACCCGCTTGAGTCTGAATGATCTGAGGCGTGCCAGGCTTGCCCTGAACAATACTGGACTTGGGGACGGTGGCCACTTGCATTCCTTGCGAGGTCTTCACCAAAGTGACGATTTGGGGCTGACCTCCTCCACCACCTTGTTTTTGAAGGATGATTTGCTTGCCACCTTGCGAGGTGAGTGTGGTGCCGGTCTTGAGGAGAGTTCCACCCGGTGAAGAGGCCAATCGAACGGTTTGGCCTCCAATCATGGCGGTCTGTTGGCCTTGAACTGGGGTCATCTTCATTCCTTGAGCCGTGACCAAGTTGCCGCCCTGTTGGATCAACTTAATAGCTTGTCCAGAGGCTGTGGTGATAGTCGAAGCGCCACTTAAACTCGTCGTTATCTTGGAGGTGGCTGCGGCAGCCGCAGCTAACGCCGCAATTCCCGTCATATTTCCAGCCGCCGTGGTGGGGGTAGCTCCGGCATGGGAAATCGAAATGGGGGCGTGAGAAGACTTGATCACTTGCGTTTGTCCACCCGTTCCGAGAACCTTGATTTGACCTCCAGCCGTGGTGACGGCACCCACGGGGGCTCTTACACGGACAATATTGCTTCCGGGACGAATTCCGGGAGGAACACCCGGTGAGCCCATTCGAACGACGGGTTGTTGGGGCTGTAGTTGTGGTTGCTGCTGCGGTGTTGGAGGTTGTTGGGGTGCGATCTTGGCGGGTGACATTGCCGCAGGTTGTGTTGGCAATTGAATGGGTTGTGTGGGGAGTGGAGGTACCATTTGAGGAGTCATCGTGGGCGTGGTAGGCGCCTGGACCGAAGTATTTGGCGGCATGTCGTACTTTTGAATTTGAAGCACGTAAGCATCCGCCGAGGGTACATTGCCCCAACAAACTTCCAAATAATGGGTACTGGCGCGAACCAATTGGACACGACCAGGAGCCGGTGGGGTTTGGGTTTCGAGATACCAAAGATCCTTGCAGCACACCTGATTGTTCCAAGCCTTTCGATAACCATCTCGACCCGACCAGATCCAAAGGCGATTGTGAATGGCCACGGAGCAATGACCAGCCCGAGCTCGGGGAATGGTGTCTTCAAATACTTCCATGGAAGGCGTCTCCCACATCATGGTCTCCATGTTTAGACACGACAGGTTGTTGGTGCATTTCCATTCCTTTTCATGGCTAGCTACATCATCCATGACCAACGGGACCCATCCACCGAAAATGTACATTCTTTGTCCGACCACTGTAGCGCTGTGCAAGGAACGAGGCAATGGTGGTGGTCCAGACAGAATGGGCTTGCTCCAGGTCATGCTATCAATGTGAAGTACCCAGAGATCGCCCAGACGGCACCCACTCATCCCACCGAAGATGATCAGCCTCGGATTAGAGCCATCTTTATCGGTCATGGCGCAGGCTGAGTGAGATTCTCTAGGAGGGGGACAAGTTCCATAGCAAGATGGAATGTCCCATTGCATGATCGTGGAGTTGGGGCGAAGTTCTAATGTGTAGAGGTCATTGAGATAGCGCGGGATATTATTTTTAGGATCCTCACTATCGTTGGCTAACCCTCCAAAAAGGAAGACTTTGTTGCCAATCAATGTGAAACTGTGACCCAAACGAGGGCATGGTGGGGGTCCAGCTTTGGGAGGCTTAGGTTTCAATCTTTTCCATTCCCAACGACTTGCCTACAAAATTTGACAACTTGTAATTTGACATGATCGATCTTTGGCTTTCATAAATGGGACTTACCTGAAGTTCATAGAGCTCATTCGAGTACTTTCCGTACTCGACCATGCCACCAAAAATGAGAATTCGGGTTCCATCGACCACAAATCCGTAGGCAGCACATCCCGGAGGGACGTCTCCTTTGACTGGAGGCACAAACCATTGATTGGTGGCTGAAAATAAATAAAAGAGTTGGGTATATTGAGTTATCATCTTGCATGGCTAATCAACTTATCTTTCTCCCATCGAGAAGGCCCTTTCCAAGAACATTTGTAAATCCAATGAAGCAGTATCATTTTTATTTATATCGTTATAAAAAACACCCTAACATAACATTTAAAATCGCAGTTGTGCTTCAATCAACTTGTGTCTGAAAAGTGATTCGTCTACATACTAAAACTTACCGAGGTGTCATAATTTTATTTCTTTTTGTGAAATCGAAGGTCATAAACAAAAAAGAATATGACCACACAATGATCCTATAATTTCATAGGTCATGTAGGTCCCAATATGCACATGGCTTTTCATTCATTAACCACACAGCGAGTGTACAAGATCTGTCAAAAGCGATGAGCGATCTCGTCGAACCCGTCAATCGATCTCGTCAAGTCGATCTCGTGAAAAGTCAAAACCACTACATACGCTTTTTGACGGGCTCGTCCAAACGACGAAGTCAATCTCGCTGACACTTATCACGAGGATTTCATCAAACTCAACCTCCATTTTCGGTTTTAAATGACATACTTCAAACTTCGGCGACATTTTAACCTCATCTCGCAAGCTTTACAGTTCAAAAATACAATTATTTCATTTCATCCTAAAACCGATCTCGGTAAAGAGCCTTGAATGAACTCAATCCCCTAACATTCTGCCCAGCTAGCCCAATACCGTTCGCCTGACTAGCCCACTGGGAGTCCCTGCCTTCGACGCCATTTTCCTCATATCGCTTAAGGCAGGAAGCATTGGCCGGCATTTAGGCCGATTTGGCTGGTCAACAAACAACACAACGGACTCAGCGTCAAAAACGAACGAACGAACGACATGGCTTAAGGAAAAAATATGACAAACTTAAAAGCCCGATTACCACCCAATAAATAGGTTCTAGATCGTTTCCCCTTTCAGATCTCTTGATCTAGTCCTAATCTATCAAATTAAACTATTTGATGAGCCAAATTCAAATTTCTTTCGGTCTACGGCTACGGTTATTGAAAAACAATCATTACCCGTGTTGTAGACGTGCAGTTCGTCGACAATGCCTTCATTGCCTCCTCCAAAAACGACCATAAGGTCTTTGATGGCCACGGCTCGATGTCCGTGACGCGGCCGAGGTGAAGGTCCGGAAGCGTTGGACACTTTCTTCCATTTCAAAGTCGGATTATAGTGAGCCGCACTCATCTTGACGGCTTTCACGCCGGTGGGAGGGGCTTGACACGCCCTTGGCTGGCACCGATCCCGGGGACGGTCAGCCCAAAGCTAATTGACGCCCTAAAAGGCCGACTGTTTGCACCTGATTTGGGTAAATTTGGATGGACGGGGCGCTCTCTCCGCTTTTCTTCTTCTTCTACTCTTTTTGACTTTTGTCTGTGTGTGTGTCAGTCTGTGTGTGTGTCTTTGTATACGGTGCGTGTACTATTCCTCTGTGGGTTTTGTTGGCCTTCCTGGATCGCCCTACAGGACTGGCAGTAGCAGGTTTGCCAAAACAACAGTATTGGATAGAATCAGATTTATCTTGATCTGAAATGACTTTTACGGAATTGTGGTTACCAACTCCAACCTTGCTACAAGTTAATTTTTGGAGCCAAATTGGCGACTTTCAAGCATTGCAAAAAGAACACGTCAACTCCGGGAATTTCACTTGTACAGAAACACAACCATTGAAAGTAGCATTCTCTGTTATTTATGTGTGGGTTTATTGTCAAATGAATGTGTTTGGGGTGATTTATAATTTTTTGAAGTCATTTCTTTCAGTATCAACTCTATATTCAATATTTCCAGTTTCTCTTTACCATCGTGTAATGATGAGTTAAAGTTTGATTCTGGTGGGGCAACCAGTTTCTGTCGCAAAATATGTCAATTTGAAAAAAATGAGAATTCGTGGATTGACTAGGCATTAGCTGACCAAGTGACAGTATCTAAACAAAGAGAAAAAGTGTTCAAGCACCTTGCAAGAAATGAGGCTTCGGGTTTTTGGTTCATGAAAATACTTGTTTCATCAATAGGGACGGGCAAAAAGTGTAAAAAGATTTTTGGTAACATAAACACATTTATTTGCCTTTTTGCACTTTTCGCCTTTATTTGCACGATGCTTTTACGAATTCGGCCTAAAATGATCAAATTGTTCAGAGTTTGCTATTTCTTCTTTGAAAATGTTTACTTTTGGAAGATTTTTTTTTTCAAATTTGAAAACGTCATCTGATTTTACGGCTCCCAGCGTAGGCTAGCATAGCATTGATTACTACTACTTTAACATCTAAATTTTGCTGTTCAAGATTGAAAACTAACAAGCAGGTGACAAGAGAGTATCTGAGGCTTTTTGATTCAGAAATGTCATGTTTTTGCGAATTTTTCAAATTCTATTTGCGCTTTTTTGGCTTTTATTTGCGCTTTTGACCTTTTTCTGCATTTTATATTACGATTTTGGGCTGATTTTTGTGCAACTTTTGGTAACCAAAAGCTTCTTTTGATTTGCACTTTTTTGCCCGTCCCTATTCATCAAGCTCGTCTTGACCTACGATAAAGAGGAGGCAGATTTCAACGCAAGATGTGCGGTTGCTCTCTTGAAATCATATCAAGATGTTCACAGCTGATCAACCTCAAAATTTTGTAAGCTGTTTTGCGGTTGCCGCCTATACCATTATTTTGAAAGAATTTGAAAGTTGGCCAAGAGAAGCTGTTTTAGGAAAGACTAAAGTTTTGCCGCTGGCGTTTTCATGTGGATCTGACCAGCCGTCAAAGCCGGGATAAATAACCCCGAGCGAATTTGGGCGGACAAATCAGCTCAGGGTGATGAATGCAAATTGAAAAACGAGAAACGTAATTCCAATTTTTGAGTCACAGTCAAATGAAATTGATCTTTTTTTGGGACGTAAGCAACTTTCAAAAACTTTCGGCATTAAAAGTTGCCTCTTCGAAGTGTATAAATTCTGACAAGATTTTTTCAGTTGCCAACTTAAGACAAAAATCACAATTTTCATGGCCTTTTGGGATGCCAAAATGAATAGAAACAAATTATGACTCAGAGGTTACTTGTGTGATTGATTTACTCAATCAGAGATGGCTTTGACACTATCTTTGAAGTCTCAAAGAGAACCCAATCTTATGTAAGATGTTTCTGAAAAATGTCAAGAAGCAGATTCTAGCTACCCTGTTTGCGTCTTGGCTTGTCCTGAACAACGGCAAAGAGATCGCCCAAGTCCGAAAAATCTAGACGCCGAGAGCCGGGAAAGAAAATCTGAGTGGTAAAAATTATTTTCATGTCCGAACCATAATCCCTTCACATCAATATTTTGTATGTAGCATTCTAAGGACTAGCCAATAGGTCATCTCAGATTTTCTTTTCTTATCTTTGTCTTCAGCCAATGCTGCCGAAATTTCGGTTACCTTGCTGCCAAATGGGACGCAGTAGATCAAGGACAAAGTCAAACGAGGGACCAACATCAATATTTTTGCATTGTTAAAATTGAACTCTCGAAGTGCTTATAAAATTATTTGAATTCAAATTTACAAAGTTTGAGGCCTTTGATAAAAGGTTTGAATTTGAAATTGAAACCAATCCTTAACTAGTCCTTCGCTTGAAAATTTCGCTTTTGGAATAATAACACGAATGCCCAAGGTGACTAAGAGTTTAATACATTAACTTTTTATTCCTTGGGGCAGTCTCTTTAAAACAGCAGATATAAGAGTTTAGGCCATTCTGAGTTGAGAAAAAAGTATTTTCTAAGGCAGATTAAAGTTTCGTTGAAAATCTAAAAGCGTTCAGCTAAGGAAAGTAGAAAAAATAATGTTCACATTATCAAAAATTCCAAAATAAAAATTGAAATTTCGGCCTTAAAAAGCTCGCTGTAACATGAAGGAATGCAAAAATTTGATTTTCCTAACCATCTATCCAATATTTCTTTATCGAAAATCTGTCATTCAAATGGTCAGCCACCTTTTACATCAGGGGTGTGCAAACTTTTTCTGCAGTGGGCCAAATTGGCCGGACCGTTGGCTCTCGCGGGCCACACCATCCAAAAGTGCAAATAACTTCTAGTATAAAATTCACGGGCTCTGCCAAAATCATGCTGCGGGCCACAGTCTATTGAAAATGACAAATCCTCTCGCGGGCCACGCGAAATCAGCTCGCGGGCCACATTTGGCCCGCCGGCCAGGGTTTGCACACCCCTGTTTTACATTATAAATATAAACCCCTTAAATTCAGGATCGGCATTAAGGCAATCAATCCATAAGCCAAAATAAATTTCTTTTGGTCATACTTTGAACGAATGCCCGACATTTTTTTTGTGTGTTTTGGCAACTGCATTGTTTTGTAAAAAGGCAAAAAAAAACTGTTTTTATTTATTTTAACATTGACGATGCATACATCCTACTTTAATTGTGCTTTCTCCTTTTTACTCTCACATAGATGAAACCGTCCTAAATTTTCCAAAAGTGCCTCCTAGATCTAAGAAATTACCAACACAAATTTCAAAAATATAAAAAAGATAATCAATTTGATTTCCTTTGTTTGAGGTTTTTGGTGTTTTAGGGTCAAAAATAGCACTCATCTCAAAACCTTTATAGAATTTGACTCTAATTCTATTTTGCAACGTTGTAACAAACACATTAAAAAGCTTTGTTTTACGCCTTTGAAGGTTTTTTGTCATATTTATTTTCACCTTTTATTATCTATCAATATAAATCTTACGAAAGTTATAAAGCCTTCTCTCGTTCTCTTCACTCAACAATATCCATGGAAGCCGACTAACTTGCTCTTTTGACCCATTTGCCTTGGCTCTGACGCCTTTTAATTTTTTGGCAATCCTGATCCGAACCCATCATCCTTCTGTCAGTGTCTTCCAGTGACGCCAGAAGGCACTGCCATCTTTTGAAAAAGCCACAATTTTTGACCCACAACCAAACAATAGTAGGAGAGCAAAAATATTCAAAGTCAACCTAAAAAGCGAAAAAGAAAATTTTCCGCCTAAAAACCGAACAAAACGAGCTAATAGGGAGCAAAATTTGCCCCCAAAGTGGCAGAATATGGCAGTATAGCCATTTCCCAAACCACTTCGGGCAGGGTTGCCATCAAACATCCCAGCAACACTGGTCTCCTTGTGTGTTCTGTCGAGGTAAAGTGTAGAGGCTCTTGCTGTAAACGTTAAACGTCCAAAGATTGGCTGAGAGAGGTTGCGTGGCCAAGTAATAACATTCCGTGAAAAAAGACATTAGGAGGAAAAAGGATATTTCTTGATTAGATAGCTCGAAAATAGTCATACCAATCATAGGCCAATGCAATATTTTGATTGTCAGTTGCGGTTTTGCACGAACAAAATACAATCCACGCTAATAAATTAACTTGTACTCATACAGTTGCTTGACAAACACAGAAAGAAAAGATTAGTATTGGGTTGAAAAGGCCATCAAAACAATTATTGGATTTGCAAATCTGATTTTAAGTATAGCTGTACAAAAAACGTTCCTTTAAAAAGGCATTTTTAACTCTTGGTTTTTATTTGACATATGTACTGCCGGCTAATTCTTGCTCATTAGGTACTACTTTTTTTAAATTTTCTAGATTTCACCGTTTTTGACAGTCAGATCAGTTCAGACACATTGGTCCTAATCAAAAGGGACATACATAACGTCGTGGGAGCAGCTTTAACCGTCTTTTTTTTTGTCTGGACGGGCATTTAATCTTTCTTCTTTCTTATAAGATAGGTTCATTCACCTTTTTGGGAAATTAATTCGATTTTTCCATATTGCAAGTATTTTTTTTTCTTTTTTTTCTATCTGTTGGGAACTTTTATTCATCTTTTTTTGTTTAATCGGTCAATTTTATTCGTCTTTTTTCGTCTAATTTGACAGTTTTATTCGTCTTAACTTCCTGTCCCTACTTATTACACTAATCTTTGTTGTACTGTTCTTATACATTGATCTAAATGTATATGACAATGTAATGTATGAAATGGAATGTTGATATTGATCACGCAACCTCTCAGCCGATCTTTGGACGTTTAACGTTTACAAGGCTCTTGCTGGTTCTGTCACTCTTTCCGATGGTCCCGGACAACCCTTGGCTAGTGTGGGTGATGGTGGCTTCTGTCCCTTCAGACACGGCCCCTCGTCGCCGCTGAACCCGACCCTCGCGTAAGTTCCCTTTATTTCTCGTACTAGAGATACTCCTCGCTCGAAAAGGCGTTCGTGTTCCACTTGGACCCTGATTCCTTCTCACTCTCTATGAAGATGATGATGATGATGCGGGTGGGAGGTCGCTGGACCCAACCAACCAACCCACCAAGGATGGGCTGGGAACAGCCAAAAGAAAGAAAGGCCAAGAGGAACAAAAAGAAAGGAAAGCAGGAATAATATCCACGGTCATAGAGGATAAAAAAATATAATGTAGAATTTTGCGACACAAATATGATTTTAGGAAAGAGAAATCAAGTTCCAATGAAACTCGTTCTCCCAAGCTATTGTTTTCGATGTTGAGGTTGGTTTTTGGGTTGATAGGGACGCTGAAGTAGAAAAGTCGTGCCCGTCAAAGGTTCCACGTTCCAGTGGGAGTCCCTGAGTGGTCCTGGAACGACGAGACGCGTGAGCGATAGCGATTGAGCGCGCACCTCTCCCGACTCCATGATCCATCTTTCTATCCTCTCTATCCTTGGCCGTTGAAAGAGGGGTCTAGGAGGTTGAAATGGACCCAACCCGGAATCCCAGAGTCCCCCTTACTCGACGTCATCTTGAAGAAGCGAAGTTCCTCGGTGAGGAATTCGCCGTTGGTCGTCTCGTCAATGCCTGATCGTTTGCGTTCCAGGCCACACCAGATTATCGCTCCTAAGAGTTCTTCTGCTTCTCGTTCTTCTTGTGGAGACGGAAGATCCAAAAGAGCTCTTGGAAAACCCGTGAGAGTCCATTGAATTCCATCGATTCTAGCTCACCCATTCGTGGGTCTCGCCGACTTATGGCACGATTGACGACCCAGTTCTGACTCATCGGGTCTCCCCGTTTGCCAGTTCCAGCTTGTTTCTCGACTTACCAACGATAAGATCGGAATCGCGTGGTTGCTCTCAGAATGACTTCGGGTTATCGGGATCCAACCTTGTCCCCGATTGAAGATCCGGCTCAATTGGAGGAGCTCTTTCCGCGATGCACGCCCAAGACCACGCCTACCAACACGCCTTCGGCTCGGAAAGCCAATAAGACCCTTTTGTCCGACGGATCCAATCCCGAAAAGAAATCGACCGAAAAGAAGCGCCGCACCAAGAAAAAGGGCACGAAAAAAACTAACAAGCCCGCGGTCATACCGGGTGATGTGGCTGTGGATAACATTTTGGATCTCAATTTCTCCCACGAACCCTTGCCCAATGCCATGAGTGTGCGACCTTCGCCCCTAGGATTGGCTAATCACAATGTGAACATGGTTTTGAGCCCAACCACCACGCCCCCGTCCTGGCAAATGTCCCAATTGGGCGAGACCAAGATCCCCAATCCTCATGGTGGATCAGCGCTTGAGCCTCAAACCGCGTCGCCCAAGTTCCCTGCCTCACACTCCAAGCTGAAAGATACAAAGATAGAAATTGCAGGTATTGCTCTCGCCGAAGCTATTCTGACGAATGGCAGCTTTTCAGTGTTGGTCAGGCTTTCTCGAACCCGTGACACACTTGTGTGGCAAAAGAAGTTCATCTGGACTTGTCGCCTTGCTTTGAAAACACTTGTGAACCTCTTGAGAGATGAAATGTGTTGTTTTTCAATAGCTTTGTTCTTTTATTTCAGGTGGACGAGAAGTCTACTCCCAAAGTCGCTCCAGAGTAGGTCGGAATAAAAATCGTGGTGAATCCAAACGAGCTCCATTGCCGGTCATTGATATCTTATCCGGTGACGATTCATCGTCGAATCACGATCGTCAGCATGACGCTCAGAACAAGAATCGCTTGAAGGAAACCGTGTTCTCATCGGAAGTGCACTCCTTTGAGTACGACAAACCCGAACCTGAAGCTCATGCTAGTCGATCCTACGAAACGGACATCGATGGCAATAGTGTGGTGTACCCTAATTCGTGTGCCCTGGATGTGAATGTTACTTATGATCTAATTGATGGCGAATTTCCCCCGCCAAGTGGGTTGACAGTGCGTTCTGACGATTCGATGATCCTCGCCAAAAATGGCAGTGAACGCATTGGCGATCCAACTCCATCGTATCAAACCGATCCGTCGATGAGCTTGGATTTGTTATCGCAATCGCCTCCTCCTCCACCTTCACGACAATCGGAAACACATCGGTCTCGGTCAGGAGAAAGCCCTTCTCAAGCACAAGTGTCACGTGGAACCGGGGGTTCCAAAGAACATATGGGAGGAATTGCCATTGACGAGTACGAGGGCTCCCCAAGACGATATCGTCCCAGATTTGATGGCGACATAATGGATCAACCAACGTCAGTTTCTCAACTGGAGAGCCGTCCCCATACCAGTTCTGTGGCCTCCATGTCCCATCAAGACTCCAGAGAGTCGATCAACAGACCCGAGTCCTCGAGCAACTCAACGCTTTCCACACCGTCCTCGTCGGTCTCTGGGAAAGTGCAAAAAATGCGGAAGCGGGCTCAGAACAATCATTCCGGAAGAAAGACACATACTCCGGTTGTGCCATTGTCGGCCAGCAACACTGGAGGACATTCCATGGCTTCGTCAAGGCTTCCGGGATTTCCGCAACGGGTCTTACCCACCACCACTGACAACCATTCTACGCCATCATCTTCATCGTCAAAGGAAGAATCTCCACTCAGTGATCATAAGAGTTCGATCGGAGGAGCTCAGAGTTCGCCATCGTCTTCGTCAACCTCGTCCTCAAAATCAGGCTCGTCGAAGAGGCGTTTCAACCAGTCGAACGAACAACCCATTCCCCATCAACATTCCCATCAACAACTCGATCCGATGTTGTCGTCAACTCAAAATGCAGCCGCTTTGATTGCCTCTTTGCCCACGACGATGTCGGCTACATCCGAGCAACAATTGCATTACCAACAGCAACAGTTTCTGCAACATCAGAAGGAACTACAGCAACAACAACAACAACATCATCATCAACAACTACAACAACACCTTCTCAATACAAGTTCAAACTCATCTTCGGTGGTACTTGAGGGAGGAAACAGGCTTAATATTCAGGCCAGTAAACAAGGGAACGAATCGGATGTTACCAAACCTGGGGGAAGTCTTGCCTCTGGTCCAGGATCTTCATCATTTGAGCCCCCGAAAATAGCCCCAAGCCATGTTGCCGAATCGAGCCACGATCTGATCAGTCAAGAAACGCTTCTCAAGTTTGATGAGGATGTGTCGAAAGAAAGACGCGAGACCCCAGCCAAGGCGAGCTCCGACTTGTACGATTATCAATACGAATTCAGCGAGACTAGGAAGGTACTGGATGAGTTTTTTCCCGAAACCCGAATTCCATCCAGTACGAGCAACATTTCATATCATACCACGACCTTGGAAAAGACCACTCCACCTCCGAGCGAGTTTAGGGATCTCAATTATACGCTAAGACGTCGCACAAGTCCAGAGGCCATCTCAAATGATAACGAAACTTTGAAAGGCGAGATGCAAGATCTTTCCGAGAATGACAAGGGCGGAAAGCAACCATCAGGGACTGCGTTTCTCAATTCCATACAACAACCCCAAGTGGGTTTGTCACCCTTGGATCAGCCTCTGCTCCACATTGGCAACGGACCAATTCAAGGCAGTGACAATCAGAGCACCTCCGCAGGACTCATGAAAATCCAAAGAAACGCCACCGCAATTCAGCAACAAGTGACTCAGCACCACCCTCAACTCGGAAGCGGTGGAGGAGGTGGTGGAAGTAACAACAGCCACAATTGTGATACTGGGTACGCCACGCTAAACTCGCCTGAAGCAGCCTCTCGAGTCAGCCATCCTCCCAAAGGAGGTGCTCAGCATGGGTTTCATCGGGGTGGTCCCGATGCGGCCTTTGGCGGCAACGGTGGCAACGGAGGCAGTGGTCAGACGAACAACTGTGATTGCTCTCGCAATTTTACTCTCTCTCCCGAGACTACCGACTGTGATTCAGCTGATCTGGAATCCGAGGTCTCCATGAACGAGGGATCGTTTCATTCCTCAGGCCCACGATTACACACAGCTATGCCCATTCTCGAGGATGGACTATCCTCGGGACACGCTTCTGATCTTGAGGAAGATGTCATATATTCAAGGTAAGCCGAGCCCGAGCTCTAACTCCAAGCTAAGATGATAATACAACACATTCGAGATGATAGGGACAGAATTGAAGGTTTCATCGGCATTCATTCTGTATTATTATTTCCAACAATACATTAGTGATGAAGAGCTTAGCCATATTGTCTCGCAGTCATTCATTTTTTATGGAGCAAGTCAGTATTGCAACTTGTTCTCTTTTTTTCTCATCTCGTTGCGGATAAAGGCTCGTCTATGGATTAAACTTTGTTCCTTAAGATGTCATTAAAAAGGCTGATCTCCCCTACTTACAATTCAGTCGTTCTGTTATGAGACCTAGGGAAGATGAGGATTAGAGCAAATCCATTTACAACCATTCGATGTCGTTTTAATGCTACCATAAAAAGAAAGGCACTGTCTTCACTTTCTTAAATTGTGAGTTGGTGCATTAAGGCCAAGCTTTCCAAAACAGAAACGCGACCGTTTCTCGCCCGTTGCATTAAGGATAGCATTACCCCGTGGTTCTAAGTTGTCTGTGTTTATGATTTAGCTCTGGTTCCATGGTGTTGAAGAAGAGCTCACCGAGCAACTCTAACAATGCCCATCTGAACAACGGACACGTGATCAACTCATCAGAGCTTGCCATCAACTCATCGTCAGGTGCAACGGCAACAAATGTAACCACTACACCAGTAGCACCAACAACTACATTGATGGCCACGGCGTCAAATAACCTTGGAGCAAAAGGGGCCAAAAACCAGATCAAGGCCGTGAACCGAAATGGAATCGTCAAGGGTCAAATCAATGGTAAGTTAATCTCGAAGTTATTCCACCCATGCTATTAAGGGTTAGCAGCAGGAGTAAGATTGATGATTTTGAAAATCCAATGCATGTCATCCCGGTGCATCCGATTCATTGTTGGCGATGAAAATGTACCCAAGTCAGTATGGCTTCTGTTCATGTTGTATTTTAATTGAAATGCCTTTCCAGCCGACGGAAAAGCTCTGAAAAGCTGGATGAAATACTTTGCGAAGTGCAATTTTTCATTCCCACGAACTATTAACTTCCGTGCATAATCTTAGCTCAAAATGGGAAGGAAAGGATGAGAACGGGAAAGGTGAACTAAAAAGAAGGCCGTGTTTTTATTGTGGATTAAGCAAGCAGAGCCTTTTGTTGGCTAAACAGATGGAGAAGTTCACTCATACCTCCAGAGGGCTCAGGCGAAAGTCCCGCACTATACGTAGATGTGTCTGTGGCATACTCGTCGAGCTTTCAGTAAACCTGGCTATGTTTAGTTTAGCAATCATTTTCCCCTCAACACTTATCTCATAAGTCTACCGAGAGGCTCGAGTCTTCGAGCTAGCTACCGTATTTACGACTGCGGAGGTGACTCCTTCTCTGCCTTGAAAGGTTTTCCTGGCGTCCTCGTTGCTCCCACGACCTCATCCCCTCTCTTTGTTGGTGGCCTCGAGATTATGTTTTCGTCTTCTTGGAAGCCCTCGACAAGAATCGAAGAGCAAGCTTTCTCGAAAACAGGTTGTTCGTTAAGGTGATATGTTCGACGTAAAAGTAGGAGTGGAGAGTCGAAGTGGTCGCTGCTGTATGTAGTGGAAGTAGTAGTAGTAGTTTTGGAGACAAGCAGGAGGCGTGGAACAGGGAACACAGAGTCGTTCAAACTTGTTCCTCGTACCTCGGTTGAAGGAAGAGCGAGACGCTAGGCATAATCAGAAGGTCGATTTTGGTGGCCATAAACTACCCAAGTTGGGGTCTCCACTCTGCAATGAATGAATGGGTGCATGCATAACGATGCACTCTGGTGGAGTCGTCCTCTTTCCTGAGTAGTTGTAGGAGATTTCGTGCATTTAATTTAGTTAAGAGCCTATGAAGTGGTCTTGTCGTTGGGAAGAGTTGGGAAGGGTGCCAATTTATGGTCCACCTTCCTATTTACTAGATTGGATGAGAATCTTTGCTCTGGTCAAGCAAGGATTTGCTTCTTTCTGTGCCGCGTCTCGCTCGTTCTGTTGTGTGGAACCTTCATTGTTGGACAGCACGCGAAGGAACTAGTTTATTGGCAATTGCTCTTTTGAGAGACTTTGAAAAGTTTCCTCGTTCCCCGTTCGAGACGGATTTTCCCGAAACGAATGGCTGAACCCGAGGAAGAAAACCTCTCTTAGTATATAGTATACTGTCCCTTCATGAAGGCAGAGGTCCATTAAAGACGACGAATAGAGAGGAGCTAGACAGAGAAGAAGGACTTTGCAATTTTTCCCGATCGAAATGGAAGATATCCATCCACCAAACTTTAAGGAGAAGCACCAACAACCAACTTCGTTGGCGAAGATACCATTGTCCGAACTTTACACAAAGACTGTCACCTTTAGCTCGTTCCATGCATTCGAAATGAGTCTTTCGCCCCCTAATTTCCCCAAAACACACAAACACAACTCAAAAAAGAGCAAGAGAACAGAAGACGCGTAAGTGTTCAAATACAGGCCCAAAAACAGGTTTAATGACGAATCCTTTTTTATTCATACCATCAATTCTCAAAAATTCATTCTTGTGACCGTCTCTGGGTGACATTGGTTGACACCATTTGGCTTGACTCCATTCGGTTTGGCAGATCGTCGCGAAAAGATAAACTGCAAAAAGGTGGAAGGAAATGGGAAATGTAACGTGAAGTCTAGACTCCACGAAGTACTGTACACGTTTTCCTCGCCTTCGTTTTCGTTTACGGATGAAGTGAAAGAAAAAAATAGTTATTCAAAGTGAAGGAAAAAGGTATGGTTTTTAAGTGATAAGAATGAATCCTGCCTGTCCTTTTAATTTTTGCATTTTACACATGCTTGCAAATTGGACTTTGTCATAGAGACTTACAAAATTTGCCTCGCAAAATATTTGCAACACATGACCAAAAATAGCATTCGCTGAAAGAAATGAACAAATTTAGGGCCCAAAAATGGACAGGTAGTGTTTGCTTGCTCTTGTAATCTCAAGGTTATATTGCTTTCCGAATTGAAACTTTCGACTCCAAAAAAGGTTGTAGTGAGACAGGAGCCTCTACTAATTCAATAATAGTATTCGTTTCAAAAGTTTACAACCGACTGGTCTTTTTCAACATTTCCATTGCTTTGGAACAAATACATACATCCAAATGCTTTTCAGTTTCCTCCTATCCAAACCGATTTTGACGAGTAGTTCTTATGAGACCATGCATAAAAATGAGTTTAGAATAGACCCGAATTTTCAGGGTAGGAGTTGTTAATGGGTGTTGGACGACAACGAGGAGCTCATTCACGCAAACTGGGCCACCCAACTACAGTCGTTTTATCCTTGGGCTCTCGAGGTTAGTCTTTTAAACCTGGAAATAGCCCAAGGCCTTCTTCGTCTTCGTTCTTTCTCTTTCCTTGCTTACTTTTTATCGCAAGTTGTACGGAGTGCTGCTCTCTTTAGGGATAATTTGAACCTCAGCATCAAGAGGATTAAATTACCCAACTAACAACTTGAGGAAAAGAATGTTTCTCTAAATTCGGAACAGAAATGAGAGTCACTCCGGGGCAAGAAGTTTTCAGTGTTTCTTCAAATGATCGTACTTGACAGTTGGGAGTGGAGGAAAGGTCCCTTGAGGTTGTTTTTGCCGAGTCATGATTTGATACGAGCCACACGGCTTTCTATGGTCTAGACATTCCTTATCAATCTGTTCTTGGAATAACTGCATTGGCTTCTAGCATAGAAAGTCTTCAAAAACCAATCTTTTAGATGCACTATCAAAATTACCTTCCTTTTAACGTTTTTTAAATCAATTCAAGATGTTATCGATTAGCCCTTTGCGGTCGTAGTTTGTGGCTTGAAGACTCAATATTTGAAAGTTGAAAAATGTTAATATTTTGCACATTTTTTAAAACGGATGTCAAGGCTTTCAAATACGCCCTGTTCGACCTTTGTGAATCCCTGTCCAGCTGTGAAGGTGCATTCGCATTAAACTAGAAAGTGACACTTGTATTTGACTCCGGTCGCGCAGTGCATGCCAAAGGCGAAAGGTTGGTCCGTTCTAAACCTTTCTACTTCTCTCTCCTCGAACGAGCTAATGGAACTTTCGAAGATTACTACGAGTGATTGCATGCCAAAAGAGAGGCCAAGTACTAGCACATTCAGCTAGATCTGAATAAACTGCCGCTTGGTGTGTTGTAACTTTGAGCCAATGGTGCATTGACCTTTATTTACGACGACATCCTTGGGTTTGTAAACTACGACGCAGAACTGAGACTGCAATGGTCTTTTTTGCATGTTAAAAGCTCAAGAGCAACTTCCAATGGTGGGTTAGTCTTTAACTTCGCAATGCTTCGCCACTTATGATTGTCAGGAGTCGTTGGAAAGAAGCTTAGTTGACGGTCCTTGAAAAGATTTTCTTTACATTGTTACACTCTCATTCTGTGTGTAGCCTTTCATGGAGGGAGCCTTGCTCGATTCAAAGAAGAGTTGGCCTCTGGGGCTAAAGAGTAGGTCTCTTCTCCAGAGATCCATAATGAAATGCACTGCATGCAAATGCTCAAAGAGGGTACAAAGGAGAATTGTCAAAGTGAGAGAGAATGTAGTCGTTTGGAGTTGGAGAAATTGATGAAAAAGTGCATTCGAATGGTATCGAAGGCAGAAGAACATTTGTCCAATTTCCCAAGCTGATTTCCAACTCCAGGAAATGAATTGGCACGAGTGAAACTTGAAAAGGGGCACATAAACACTGTCGCTTAGGGAGGTCTTTTCACGTTTGTAGATCTATTCCCCATTGGAAACGAAGTGGGAAACACCTCGACAAGTAGTTCTCTTGGCTATGGAATTTTATATTTGTATTTGTTCAGGGTGCAAATATTCGTGGCGCTGGGGTCTTTGAAGAGATTTGATAGTCCCGTCATATTGATTCAAAACATTCTTGGGTGCTCTTTTTTTAGCTGAGCATTATTCTTGGAACTTCATCTCTGATGTTGCAATAGCCTCTATTTTTTTTGTCTGTTTCATTGTTCGACAAATCGATTACATTAAGAAATTGAGGATTTAACATTTCAAAGTCCCAATTAAGATTATGTCCAGAGTGTCAGCTTTTAGATCGAAAACGACAAGATGTAAATGCTCGCCATTATGTAAAAAAACCGGCAGAAGCCTGCCCGAAAAGTGACCTTTCCTTCCCATACCTCCGAAAGGTCTAATCGTTTTTCTTGGGGAATATCTGCAGCATGCCTTCGTATTGCTGATGGCATGACAATTTTCCAATATTTTACTTTCCATCGCCAATACTTTCTCCTTGAAACGCCTCTCAAGGGCCCCATACTCAATGTGGATGGCCCAAAGACACGTGTTGTGGTAGGGCACTAACGGAGGGAGCTTAAATATCCGAAATATCGGAGATAACAGGACCCGAACATCATCGCTTTACTATTCATGAGAGAGAGAAAGAAAGAAGAGAGCTGAAGCGACTCGCGAAAACGTGAGAGCGTATTGTGTGTGCCCTTTTCGAATTGCATCATTTATCTTTCAGCCGAATCAAACCCGACCGTGATGGTTTCCAACCTTCAAATCCAACGATCGCCGACGGCCGCTTCCCACCAAGCACATTCTTCCACTCAAGTGGTTAGTAGTGGTGGGGAAATGGGGATGGGTCAAAGCGAGGCTCAAGATCGGTCAGTGGTGGCTGCATTGCAAGATATCAAAATGGCCTTGCAATCGTCAAAGACCACGAATCCACATGACCGACATGGCATGACCGACTTAAGTGCCACACGAATTCCCCCGTCCTCTTCATCTGAGGTCGTCAGCGATGGCCTCGCTGATCCTTGGCATTCGCGAACCAATGGAAACCGACGTGGACAACCGAACTCAATGGACTACTCGACGTCCCAGGTGCCGCCTCCACTCACTGTCTCTGAATTGGAAGACAATCTCGAAGATGAAGACGAGGATGACGAAGATGAAGAGGACGAGGAAGAAGACGACGACGAGGAAGAGGTCGGAAGTGATGAGTTGGAAGATGAAGACGAAGATGAGGAGGAAGAAGAGGGTGAGGACATTGAAGAAGGACCCGAGGATGTCATCGAAGAACGAGTTCCCACGCCCAAGAACGTAAAAGATAATGAAGACGATTTGGATACGGACCAAGAGACTGATCGGCTCCTAGGGCAGCAGTACAATGACGACAAAGGATATTTTGACTCAAAGGTAGGCGACCAAACTATTTTGTCTTGACTTGCCTCAAATTTCGAAGAAACCGGTCTGGTCTTGCTAGCGAACAAATTCAGTGATAGAAATTGGATGTTAGCCTCTGGCCATCCTTCATGTGGAGACGAGGTTTTATTGAATTCTTCGCATGCCTGGTTCTTTTGTCGTGCCCAATATTTCATGGACTTCAATCTATTATTATTTTCCCCCGGAATGTGTTCCTTCGAGTATGTTCCCAACGAAACGATAGGTTAAAGGATCTTATCCATCGTATTGAACTTTGAAATCACGCTGAGATGAGGTCATTCTCAGAGTGAAAAAAGATCAATGTAATTACCAAGGTGAAAGTGACTAATTTGCATTCCAGATGAAATGCTAATGCTGACTACTGAGCTTTTTTTATCAAAAAGTTACTGGATTCAAGTTCAAATGCATTGAGTAATGTTGCTGCTAGCTCAATGGAGAAAGTCGGTGTCAAACGGTAATGCACATAATACCTTTTTGAGGGCTTAGGATTTTTGCTACCCTAAGCTAGAAGTTGGTTGAGTGAGGACAGTGTGAAAGGAGAAGAAGTTCTTGCAAAGCTTCTGATTACTGTGAGGTTGAAACCCCTTGGGAGGTGGACAGTGTGAGGTTGTTGGCTGAGACCTGTACTGGATTTACCTCGTGGAGAAAAGTGTCAACAAATGCACCAACCCTTGAGAACGGTCAGAAAATAGTCCTAAAAGAACCAAGGTTAAGGCTACAATTACCCAACGGTCCTTGTATTCGAAACATTTTTTCACTTATTTGATTGCTATCGTGCCTTGCGTCGCAAAAAGTCCCTACATAACAATGCTGTAGCTCTTAGGCTAGACGAGTCTGACGCCGAGTTTTCCTCCGGCAAAAAAGACCACCTGATAAATGTTTTTTTCTGGGTGAACATTGATGATGGAACGAACAGTCTCCGTTATTGTTTTTTTTCTTTATTTATTGCACCGTTGTATCTCATGTATTCCCTGGTCTCGATTCAGTCACAAGGATATGAAGGGAAATAAGAAGCGTAATCTGTCTTATGCCGACAACTACTGCCTTCCAATTCCGAGCATTTGGATACAACTCATACAACGGACATTTCCTGTAAAAGGCGAAACAAAATGGTACATAGTCTTTTAGACCTTAATACGTACGAGCCCATTTACAAGTACTTCAACTTCAGACGAAATAGTGCGGTGGCGATGCTTCATCAGCAAGAAATGCATCTCCATAGAAAGCATGTTTAGTATTGACGTCGTGGTTTGGCCTAAAAGTAGATGTGGAGGGGAGCTTGGAAAGTGAATTGAAACCACGATACGCCATTATCATCATTACCCGGGTTTTAGATCCCAACTTAATGTGAGCATTTTGTGCCTGAGCCAGTTCCACACTACTGTATCAAATTGGTAGTGTTCTCTTTTCCGCTCGCATTCAGACTAGAAGAAAGAGGATAATGGGTCATTTTCACTTTAAACTCCCCTCAGGCGAGCAGAAGGCCATTTGGAGATGCCAGTCGCGGGATATCGCCATAAAGCTTCCCCTTTTTCAATGGACAGAAAAAAATCCTTCCATCTCAATTCGCACTCCCGGGTATATTTGCTTCCACTTCTCATTTTGGTTCCTCGGCCTCGTCATCCACAAGTGGAAATCCCTCTTCATTGCTTGCTTGACCAACAAAATTTCTCATTGTATACGACGAGTTCGAGAGGACCCCGAGTCCTTTAGTGAATCTCTTAGGAAGCGACCCCAATCCCAATTGTTTGTCTCCCTTGTCGTTACAATGTACATTGTAGGGGTACTCGGTGACTGTGATCGAGTTTTCGACGTCTTTTGATGAATGTGCGGAATTGTTCCTGGCATGGCACACTTTTGCTAGCTCTTGCAGCTCTTCAGATCCACTCACTCTCGTCGTCCTCGATAAGGTCCGACCGAGTGTTGGTCGAGGCTTCGGCATCGTCTTCGTCGTCTTGAGAGGCTTCTTCACGCTCCTCATTGGTATTCAAGACATCAAAACGAAACGACAAAGCTTCTCTTTCTCATTTGTTACTCTCGTTCTCAATCCCGCCATCCCTTTGACCCTCGCTTGAAGTCACTCTGAAGAGCCCCGTCTTCCATCCTTGAGCCTTCTTGTTCAACGTTGGAATAACAATCGCACTCAAATGACATCCTTGGCCTTTCAAATTATTGGGGTGTCAAGGGTGCCTTGAAAAGTGTTCGATGTATGGCTTTCTTCTTGCATCGTTAGGCATACTCTTTGGATCATTTGAGCCTCAACATCGCGTTGTGTTGACGAGCTGGTGTTGTAAAACAAGGTTGCTCATATGGTGTCCATGTTCTTTTTCTTCTTGGCTATGACCATCACTTTGACAGGTTCTCATCAAGAGAAGTTATCTCCGCTTTTCGTGTGGCTTCATTTCCAGGTTTGGATCTGGGAACAGCTTCACTTGGTTCCATTTACACCCACCATATGGGAAGGGTTAGGTCGGTTAACTCCTCCAGTGAGTTCTCTCCTTTTCACTCCTCACTCACTTTGTGATATTGCTCTGTTCTAAAATTCTATTATCTCTTGAAAAATGTGTTGCTCTCGCTTCATTTCCGAGCCAGAGTCCTTTGTTACAACGGTGCCACGGGAGTAATATCTAACCATGTGCTACCCTATGGCTTTCTACTAGTGAAAATTTCCAGGAGTTGCAGAGCGTGTTTCTGTCCGTCTTTGTTAAGGAAATCATACAATGGAACATGTCTTTCTGAGAGAAAAGAAAATTAACTGGCCAGACTCGGTCAGGTTTGATATGAGATGATATATCTCTTTTATTGTGCCGAGGCATACTGGTTAATATACTCACGGCGATCGTATCGCAAAAGTTTTGCCTAGCAGTCTAAATGAAACCCTTTTCCATTTATGATGTGATGCTCCATGAAGGGTTACCAGATGGAGACAATGACATGAACGATGAAATGGCGTTTTAATATCTCTCGTTAAAACAAGTGCCAGATCCCATACAATGGGGGAAGTACGTACCACTTCTACCAAGCTTTTGTTTTTGCTAGAACTACTACACATGAAAGCAAAAGGAATGGATGAAAGTTTCAGTTGGAACTGACACACCTCCAATTATTCTAATATACTTTCATAAGCCAGTAGATGATGAATGAGCCCTTGTTGGGAAAGAAATTGACCTTGATGGCTCAAGGAAGCTTGCTTGCACTGTCTGACGAAAAGCTTACTCTTTGTTGTGGGGCAACATGAAGAAGATTTAAGCTCTAACCACTCCTTTTTGATGTCTTGTGAAATTGCTTCGAGTGTGCGAACCTTTAAGGCACAAAGAAAGATGTCGGACATTGACGAAATGTTCTCGCTCTTTTATCGAGTCGTCGAAAAGTCATCAAACAAAATAGTGTCATATTCCTCAAAATGAAAATTTAAAGTCCAGTCTTGGAGACTATTTAAAATTAGTTTTTTTTCAAAAATTGCCAAATAGAGACCAACTTATTTTTGATGTGGTTGGGTTTGAATTGTGAGCTCTTTTATGCTTTTACAACATATCCAACGGTGGGTGAGAACGTGACAGCTGCGAATGCGATAAATGATGGAACGCTTTATTTGTAGAGATCGGCACACAGAGATGTGAATGAAAGAAAGAGGTGTGCTTGCGTGTGAGAGACAGAGAGAGCGTGAACGAAGTAGAAAAGGAATAAGAGAGCTAACTCTAAATCAATACTAATCCGTTTACCCAACTGAATCCACCTCGCTCCATCCAGTTATTTTTTGTTCGTTTGTTTTTGTATGTCGGAAAGTGGCAAACCAGAAACGAGCGCAAGGGCAATGAAATTCAATCAAACTGACAGTCGTCGAACTTGTGACCTCGAAAGTTGTAGACAATCCATTGCCTGGATTACACCCTCGTTCGTTCTCTCGGAAGGAATATGAACCTTTGTCCAGATCATTAAGCGATCTTGGTTCAAGGCAACCTTTTCCCCTTGGGCAAAGTAAACCAAGCACTCCTCAAACCAGACAATGTTGGTAAAAAGCACGCGAGAGACACGAACTAAAATACAAGGGATAAAGAAAAAGAAAGAAGCCTCACTGCCAGACCAATCTCGTGCCCCAAGTATCAATTTTGGTGTTGTTTTTTTCGCTTGTCGAGCAAACACCATCATTTGGTGATGGTGGGAGTTCCAACCAACTCCCCAGAGGGAAAGAGAGAGGGGGCCATATTGATGATAACAAGAACATGGCCAGCTCAAAATGATTGCCAATAACGCTCCCTGTGTAGGGGACAACGCGATCCACAACTGAAGTCGTCAAGAACGATGCGTGATTCACTTAAGATAGTCATTTTAAACTCAGCCCATCTTTTCGGCTCATCATTGCGGGGAAAATTGTGTAGTCATAGATGTAAACAAAGAAAAACGATAATCGAGCCTACAGCTTAATCATAGTAAAAGTTCCATGACTGGAACACAAAACATGAAGTAAGAATCAATAGGGAGAAAATCTGAGCTTTAAATCAAGCTTGACTCTAAACTCGGAAAAATACAGCTCTCAAAATATCTCCCTGGCACAAAAGTTTGACCTATTTTTGTACTTCTCAATGTATATTCGACATGTAAGAGCAGAAATTTCGTGTGATAAAGCTCAAAAGTTGCACTTCACTATTATTCTTTACCATTTCATTGGTTGCGCTTAAAGGATTCTGGGGACCTCTAAACAATAGGTGGCTCTGAGGTGACAACGGAAAGCAAGCCCAAAACTTACATTATGTCAAAAATATGTCTTTTTTTGAACTTGCATATTAGGTGTTGGACAAGGTGCATTGCACTTTTGCTTCACAATGCTTTGAGCATTAGTGATTTTTTGTGATTTTTTACCAATTATGTATTTGGTCTGCTTAACGAAACTTCCGTACTATCTACCTCTTTGGGTTGAGCATGTCAGTTTTTAGCCTTGAACTCAAATGTTTGGCTCTCTAGCAATCACTATCACCCAAATAAGCAAATAAGCCGACGCCGAAAATATGGCTAAGCCCCTCTTATGATGAAAATGATGATGATTATGATGATCCCACTCGAGCTGTGTACAAAGAAGACCTTAATCATTGTCGTTTTCCGGAAAATGGTCTCTTCATGCAAATACCATGGTCTTTGAAGAAAGCTCAAATAACACCTACACCGCATGGTGAGGAGGCATTGGAGGATTATGGAACAAGCCAAGCTTCCCATCGGCTCTAAAACTTTTCTGAGAATCCATAGTGACTCGTTTATTCTTTGGAATTTGTGCCAGGGAAGATGTGTCAAGTATGCTGCGATTATGGGCGCGTAAATGATTTGAAAGTCTTGCAAATTTCTTTCCTCCCTCCTCGGAATCTCAAGTTGAGTTGAAGAGGGCAAACCCTCACACATCCTTTATGGGTTTATGGTGTATGGGCTGGATTGGCTGGTTCTCTGGCAATAAAGTTGCTCCAAACTTTTGATGGAAGAACCAACCTAGAGTTAGTAGGTGGTTGCTTGGCTTTTACAACGCGAACTGTCCAAAGGATGGGAAAAGGAAGCTGGAGCCAACAGCCGAACGAAAGGACGAACGAACAAGCGAACAAGCGCCCGACTGTTTAACTTTCAAGAATCTCAAACTTCCCACGCGGACAAACTTAATTGATTTTCACTTCAAAGGTTGATGGCTGTTGGTAAAGGTAGAAGGGAGAAACAGGAGGAGGTGTCATGTTTAAATGGCTTTAAATTCGACTTGTATAGGAGCAAACTATGTACCTTTAAATGTCTCGTGTAATCAATCTACTGAGGGAAATTAACGGGCATTTTTGTACTTACTCACAAATCCAGGTTTGGCAGCGTCCTTTTGCCAGTCGTGTCAATCAACCTTACCCGTCCAATCCTAGACCTATTAACAATGGCCACTTGGCTGCTCCCCGCCCTATGTCTTATCACGAACAACCTGCTCCACCCACTCCTACTATGATATCCGCCCCACCCATTAGTTCCTCACTCCCTAGCTCACCTCAAGGTCATGACGAGGACCCTGAATACGACGACGATGATATCGATTGTCCGGCATGTCGCCTTCAGGTAACACGTGCCCTTATTCAGTGATCTCACACTTGGATCAATCTATCGATCCGGCACCCTCATCTCCATCAGCGTGTATTTCTATTTTTTACCCTCACCTAGTCTGTTAAGCATTCTTTGGATTGATGGCATTATTGGATCTTGGACACTGAACACGTTGATTTGAACACTTTGTTTTCCAACTCACTTTATCGAACAACACAGGGATTTAGGTGTATTTTGAGCCTTCTTTTACTGAGGCTCATCTTTTTTAACCTTTCGCACACCATTGTCTTGAACAACATCAATTGTATCTCAATCAACAATCTTACTCACTTATTAGTGGTCATCGCATTTCGTGGTTTAAAGATCCTTATCAGGTGAAGATAGTTACATGTACCATATCTGCAACTCTGTACAAGCAATAATTCGAAATACGAGTAGTTTTGGACCCTGACCATATAAAAGGTTCCGCGCAATCCCCTGTCTTAAATGCAATCGCGTAGAACATTGTGTTTGTGCCCATGTGGCATTAGTGATGATGAAAATAATAGTAGTAATGATAGCAGATACGACCTAAAGGGGACAACCCTCCCCACATCATGGGAGCATAAAATGCATCTTGGTCGTTTGGAGATTAGGATGCATCGTCATTGAGCCCCGAGTTTGGGTTAGATGGCCCGTTTTCACTCCGCCCATCAAAGACCATAAGCACAACCAGAGACGCGTTTAGGAATCCTTGAGGGCACCACCTCGGCCATAAATATTGAATTCCCCCTTACACCCACACCCACACACTCGCCCGTGTTTCCTCCTAGTTCTCTTCGTCGCTTTCTTCATCAGTCCATCCATCCTTGCACACTGTCGAACTCGCACGAATTCCCTGAAGAGTGATTTGGAGCTCGGCTGTTTCCCACTCCCTCCCTCTTAAAAAACCCTTTCAGTATCTTTTTCATATGGTCGATTGCGAACGAGGATTTCATCCCCCCTAAACACACGCACACAAGTCCCCAAAGCTTTTAACCAACACCGACCATATCCGGAAGATATCTACTGACTCCTTTTACAGAATCTGGATTGGTGAACCAATTTTCGTTGGTTGGAAGGCTTGAAATTCAATTTCCACCAATGAACTGGGCAACTTGAAGAATTTGGAAATAGAAAAATCGTTTCCACTTTAGGTACCATATCTGAAAAAAGAACCCTTGGCCAAATTTAGCGGGGATCTTTAGATGGGTAGTTTGCTCGTTGTGGCAGCGTTAGTGTATCAATAATGGCCTCCGTCTCAAATTGTACCAATTTCTTTTCACGATCCTAGCTCCATATACCACCAAATAGGGAAAAGAATTAGGAAAGGCCTTCGACAAATGTACCCGAAGCTAGTAGCTGAAGTCTGGAAACTTTGGAGTCCCAAAGTAAACGATAAGGATTTTGAATTGGAAGCTATTTACTCCCATGTTCGTTCATTACTCTCCACTATTCATTGCACATGGGTTCCTAGCTCCCATGAGGCCAAATTGATTGCTTCGGGAAATTTTGCCAAAGGACCGAGGATACTAGTCATTTCGTCTTAATGTGAACTCAGACACCCTTGCACCTTTTGGATAAAAAATGGCTTCCTGGACAAGGCCATAATGATTTGAGGTCAAATGAGTCATCAATCTTCACTTAAGTATGTGTTTACTTGAAACCACGAAGCCCTTCCTTCTTTTTGGCATGAGCTTTACTCTGCTCTCCAGGTTTGCCAATCAATTTGGAAGAAAAGAAAAAAATGCGTGTTATTTTGAATGTGACGGGTTTGGAAAAATTCTCATTCTCAAATATTCACCTGTGTTTGATTTGATTTTCTCTTAGAGTTGCTTTGAATCAGGTTGTGGTGGGTGGGACTGTATCTTCGGACAGTAACACAGTTTGAAACACATCGGGTCCAGAGTGCTTTGTCTGAATCACACTCAACTTTCCTTTGTTGTACTTGCTTTCAGAATGAGATTGCCAAAAAGAAGGGAACTACGTCCAAGACCAAAGAAGGTAAGCACACTTTATGCTTTTTCCCCCTTGTCATGCCAACCAAACAACTAAACAGCCCACGAACCAGTCAGAGAGCAACCTTGGAACTTGGGAAAAGGGACAAGGCCAATGTATTGCTTTTGACTCGGGTTGTTCCATATGTTCCATTCCAATACACACCTATCGACGTAACTAGAGAGGGGAGAACAATGATTTATGACAAACACCTTGAAGCCTTGGAGAATCTAGGCAGACCTTGGTGTGGAACAGAGATTGGGTGTTTAAATAATGATTACGTCAATGAGTCTACTCTCCTGAGGAAGCTTTTCTTAATTCATTCTTCATCTTCTTCATTTGTCCCCTCCATATCCATTTATATCACCTGTCAAAACAACTGAACATACTAAATCCACTCACGAACCATGTCCCTTGAATTTTCCTACAACGATCCATAACACGTGGGTGTCTTTTGGGGCTGATTCTACTGCTACGACAACACCAACAACAACCACCATTCCAATCACAACATAATGCCCCAAACAACTTTAATATTTGACCAATTGATCCATTCTCTCATATTTTGGTGAGTCTAAATGCACTTGTGCGAGGCACCGTCACGTACCACTATCACCAACCGTCCGTCACCATCACTACCTGCTACCACTTCCACCATCACAACTAACCATGGAACACCTAGTTCCATGCTCACAGACTTGTACAATATATCACTACACCGCGTGTCATTGTTGAGTGCCATCTTCTTCTACTTCCACCTCCTCTTCCTCCTCCTCAACCTTCTCTTCTCCCTCACCATCACTTCCGTCGACACATCGATCGCTCCACCTTTCACGCTCTTGATAAGATACAACATATTGCCTTGCAATTCCATGTGAAATTTGAAATGCCCCTTTTCAAGCTGTCGATCCTTGACATGTGATGAGTTGCTTTCTCGGTTGCACCATTTTGAGACGACCGGATGTGTGTCACGAAATCGATTTTCAAATCATGCACAGGCTCGCCTTCAAACTGAATGGCTCGGTTGATTTCCCTTGCTCACGTTTGCTTTTGAAACTGATTTCCCGGGAACGGTGTGACCCATCCTAACTGACGCCTTGAGTTGGCAAGATTGCTTTTGGTTTGCAACGGACGTTTGCTATTCTGTAATCTGGCTTTATCAATTTGTGACTTATCTCTGAAAGTTAAATGCACCCAAACCATGCTGCAATTTTCTATCGTCATTCAAGAACTTTTGAATTCTACAACCATCATCACTAGGCAATTCTAATCACCAAATAGATGTGTTTCGTGTCGTCAGTACTCAACGGAGTTTTTTTCTCTCCCAAAATATGTGCGACTTTAGTTTTGTCAAGGGTATTTGATTGCAAGATGTATTCTAAAAGTAGCAAGCACCCTTATACTTTTGTGGCTTAAAGAATACCACACTTTGATGGAAGTTTGTCAAATAAGGCTTTTCCTAGTCACATATTTGGTGTAACTTTTCAGGATACGTAGATCATGTAAATTTGTCACTTAATATTAAGCCTTCCTTTCCCCTTGTATGATAATCAGGGAACACAGAATATGAAGTGGTTGGGTGAGATAGATTAATGGACCTCATCTTGTTACTCGGTATACTTACTTGTTGACTGTGGTTTTGAATTTGGTTGCTGGATATGTTATGACTACATACCTATATATCTACCCACCCTAGATATCGAGTGAATGAAACTTGAACACTTTTCATTGGCATCGATTCCATTTCATTTCGTTCACGTTCCCAATTCCAGCTGTTACCGATCCAAAAGTCCTTATCGAGGGTGTATTGTTCCGAGCTCGATATCTTGGATCCACTCAACTGGTAAGCAAACATTCCATGTTGTTCTTTCTTGGAATACGATACCCACGTTGGAGGGCCTGATTTGTTATTGGTGTCTCTCTAAATTAAAGGTCTGTGAAGGCCAGCCCACCAAGGCCACACGAATGATGCAAGCTGAAGAAGCGGTTTCCAGGATCAAGGTAAGATTTAAACGCTTCATGCAAACTATTCAACGGGACAAAAACATGTTGGAAATCGTGTCTCTGCCTAAGTGGGATGAGGAAAATACGCACAATGTACGTTTATAATAGTAGCTTACAAACACATTTGATTCAAAAACGTGTTATTCGTTGAGTCTTATGTTCAAAATATTTGTCAGGCTTAACAGAGACATTACATTTGTTTTCTGTGGACCTGTGTGAATGACCTATAAATGTGAGTAGTGGCAATTACATTCACATGCCTTCAAAAAATCTCGTTTGGGCTTCATGAATTTGTATATTTAGAAACAGTTTGTTAAAGAACTAAATTACATTCACAATGTATTTTTTTGATCCCTTGACACTGACACCGGGTTTCGAACGATGTGACATCGGGTTTTGTTATTGATGACATGATATTGTGACTTTTAATCTATTTCTTTTCTTGTGCTTGCTTTTTAAAGGCTTTGGTGAGTATAAACTAAAAGATTAAAAGATGAATGATGAAAAACTGTAGCATGTTGGTATTAAAGAACCTTGATCTTGATTATGTTATTTTAATTCTAGGCTCCTGCAGGCGAGAACCAACCTTCAACCGAAGTTGATCTCTTCATCTCGACCGAGAAGATCATGGTGCTTAATACAGATTTGAAGGTAATACGATTTTTCATTCGTATGTTGGTCGTTAGCTCAGAAAGCCGAGTTAGTTTTCCTAAATATGAGAACAGAACATTCTAGGTTCGCTCCACGTTCTATGTTTGTTGCAAGGAAGACCAATATAATGTGAAATTGCGACTCAACTAACAAAGAGCTTGGAGTGGTTGGGAAATTGGTATTTATTTGCTAGGTGAACTTCGTGGTTCACAAATTGCGCCAGCACTTGCCATCTTTCGGTACCGAAAACGATCCTGTGCGGATATCCAAAGGAAGCATATTGTAAACTTTCATGACCTTCTAGGATGGAAGCCCAAGGACTGTCGTAGTAATAAACTTCTCCACCTTTTAGAAAACGGGGTTTTATTAGGAGAGCGTGTTACTACTCCCTCTTTCTCACAGTTGGGTCGAAGTAGCAAAGGGGAGCTCACACTTCAAAATGCAAGTGAATTCTTGTGAAATGAAAATAGTTGATGAGAGAAGAGAGAAAAGAAGGCCTTTTGTATTCCATAGAATAGTGGACCAGATCGACTCCATGGTAAACGGACGGCCTTTGTTCTGTATTTGCTCGAGCAAATTAAACTGCAGCTTGTTCCTGTGTGTTTTCCCTCTTCTTCTCTTCCTGTTCTTGTTCTCGTCGCTCGCTCAATGGCTTTAGAGGCGTTTCCCACAAATCCACGAATGAACAGGCCCATGTATAAATTTCCTGCCCCTAAAACTTTTGGACCATGATATTTTTGTTGCCACTTTATTTGTTGGGTATTTTGGCCATCCACCAATTTATCAAAAAAAAACTTTGCCTGGCCAGTTTTTCTCCTGGAGCCTTCTTTCTTCTTCACGCAAGCAAATCCATCCGATCCCCGAAAAGATGTAGCAGGAGATTGGGAAATGCACCACCCACACAATTTGTTTCCACCTCTTTCCCAAAACTGAATCCCAACATGGTGTGAACCAGGCAATTGGTCGATTTTTATGACATGGCCATGAGGTAAAGGGTTTCCTGGAAGTTGGACTTGTTTGTTGGTTCGGACCATCTCTAACAGTGAGCATCTGGCGTCATCAGAAGGCCTCGGAAGTCATCTATCACGTCTTTAGAGACGGTATTCTCTCTCCCTTACTCGGGCAGTTTTAGAGGGCCCTGAACCTGCAATGGTCATGGTGAGCAGCTCCAAGCTAACTACCAAACCACCGGTGTTCTATTTTCCCCTCATTTGTCTGATTGAGAAGCCTTGTCTCTCGTCCAACTCCAACTTGCCCGGGATTGAGCATAGAGGCAAAGTTGCTGGAACGTTTGTTAAGGCATTCTCGAGGTAGACTTCTGAACTCCGAATTACCAATGGTAATTGGCATGAGCTGTCCCCAAAGTTCTCATTATTTCCGTCTAACCAGAACCATTGGTCAATAGACCCGACATGCCCATTGTTGATATTCTTTCTTTTCCTATTCAATACGCAAAGAGAAATCAGATTGAGTGTACACATAATGAGGAAACGCATAGTAATTTAGTCACCAGTAGTCCATTTGGTTCCAAGGCTGTCAACGAGGAACTCTTCTACCAGAACGTTACTCGAGTCGTTTTTTTGGGTTATTGTGTTGCAGGAAATTATGATGGATCATGCGCTTCGAAGTATCTCATACATTGCCGACATTGGAGAGCTTTTGGTGATAATGGCCAGACGAAGACTCATCCCCAATGAAGGTGAAGAAGTCCAGGTGATAGGGACCACTCCCAAGATGATCTGTCATGTGTTCGAAAGCGACGAGGTAAGCATTGATCAACGTTTAGGTTTTATCACGTTTCAACGCTAAAAAGTCGGAGCAACTTCACCTACTCGAACTAATAAGCCTAAGCGATGTCCTTTATTGAAAGTTGAAAGTCCCTTGAGTTTTCAAGGCATCAAATTAGCCTCGAGAAGTTGGCTTGAAGCCCTCTTTCAGCGTTCCTTACGAAGTTTCTTTTCCCGTCTCGATTCAAGACTTGAGCAATATGTCCTTAATTGATCCTCAACTGTTCTCGGGTCAGGATAAATGGATGGATGGATGAAGAGCGTATAAAGGCCAAGAACGTAGTACGAGTACCACCACCTTGTTACAGGAGATCTTTTTCCCATGTTCCAGGCTCAGTTCATTGCCCAATCGATTGGACAGGCTTTTCAAGTGGCTTACATGGAGTTCCTGAAGGCTAACGGCATCGATGATCACTCGTTCGTCAAGGAGATGGACTATCAGGAAGTTCTTAACTCGCAAGAGATATTTGGAGATGAACTGGCCATGTTCGCCAAGAAGGAACTTCAAAAAGAGGTAGGCTCAAGTTGCTCATTCGGATTCCAAAGAGAGTCATTATCGATCTACTGTACGTATGCGGAGAACACGAAAACTAGAACAGTGACGTACTAGAGGCCTAGTATTGGAATATTTATACAAACAAACCATCGTACGTTAGAGGACAGGCTTGTTTCTGACATTTTAAGAGAGCTTTGCTGTTTTGATGGCTTTAGAGCAACCATCTTGGTATGGCACCTGTTGAGAAATGTACACTCAAAGTCTAGGTAAGAAACTCGTGCTTTACGTCTAAAGTCGTAATGTGTTGCCATTATTTAGTGTCCCTGATGAAATCACAATTGGAGCACCACTGGAGTGCTAGGTATTCAAGCCTCCGTCGATCCTTTATAGTGCGGAGCAATAAGTATCCAAGCAAGTTAAGTAACATGAAGCCCTTGGTAGAAAGTCGCAAGAGCCGTTAGGAGGCCTTGCTTGACTTTAGATCCACCGAGTTGAAAGCGCCGTTGAGGTCCAAAGAAAATGACAGTTCTCTCTCGTCTGGCGACCTTGGTCTTGCTTGGTCCATCGTGAAGTCAAGAAGTCCAAGAGGGGTCGGCAAGCACTCCTACTATTTCTTTTTCAACGGCAATAACTCACAGACAAACAAAGAATAAGGGTTCCACCTACCGTGGCGGCAGAGACTTTCATTTATTTTCATTTCCTCGGACTTTCCGGGGTGAGCTAATACATTTGGTGGCTATCATTTGAGCCTCTTTGTCCTTTAGCACTTCATTTCTTTTTGGGCTGGAAATTGAATGAGGAATTTCTACGTCTTCAAATCCTTCTATTGTAGTCTGCTTGCTTCCTTGGCTGACATTCCGCGAGTGAGAAATGCAACAATTTTCCATGACAGTTTGTAATAAACATTCGTCAAGATGTGAACAAGGTGGGCTTTTGTTGGGCGTTTGCCTTGCATGCTCATCCTATCGCAGTGGTTGTGTTTCTGTATGTAAAGGGGGCTCAAGGGGGTAAAGTTGGCTTTTAAATCCGAGATTTATTTGTTCCCCACATGGATCTTTGTGAAGGCCGCTAGAGGGAGGAGATGGCTGTGCCCATTTAGTCAAGGCTCAAATGGAGACATTTCAAGGTTGCTTTCCATTGCAGCGGAGACGAGTGTTCTCGGAGATAAACTCAGGCCATCTTATTTGCATTCCACTCTTTGGAACAAGGTGTTTCATACATATTTAGACAAACTAGATTAAGGAAATGAACCATTTTTCATAACTTCCTCGACAATCTACTAGCGAGGAGATAATAAAGGTTCCCATTTGCTTTGCCGTTCTCGTTGTTGTTCCGTCCATTGTTTGGTTCAAGCCGAGTTTAATTAATTGAGGGGTTGTTGTACTGCCAAGGTAGGCCAAGCTTCATGCTTGACTTGCAATTTGGTTTTCGTGATAAGACCTGCTTGCATAGTGGCATAGCAAGGAGGAAAGAACCTTTGTTTACCTTCAAATAGCTAACAATGGCAAATTGGACAAGGCGAACTGTATTTGGAACGCCATCCACTCAGGGACAAATTCCCTGAAACACAATTGCTTTTCGCGAAGTTGTGGAACGATGAGAAAAAGTTTTTACTTCCTGTAAAAATGTGGAACAAATAGACTTAATCCAAATTAAGTCTGCCCTGTTTCCATCAAGAAGCAATGCGACCTTTGTCAAGAGTAACGGAGAAGCCCCTGGTTGAATGTTTGTAGCTATGCCATTGTTCTCTTCATGGAACTTTATAGATAGATTGGCAAATTCTCTAGAAAAGACATGGTCGGGACGAAACCATGCGATGGTTCACAAATGGAGCAAAAATACTTTTGCGATTTCCTTTGCAAGCTTTCTTGGATCCGAGAGAGAGAAAGAAAGAGAAGAGAACTCTTGCTCTCCATGTTTCTGTGTCTGTAAAGAAAGAAAGAATAACTTGGAACAAGGGTTTTCAGTGTAAGTTTCTCAACAGCTGACTCAATGGTAGAACGATGAGGTTTCTTGCTTGCCTGAACATGGTTGAAGGGAATGTCTGGAAGAGCTGAAGCAAGAGCAAAAAACAAAAACTTTGGCCGGGATTAGTATGGCAATCTACCGAATATAAAGAAGAGCCTCAAGAAGAGGAGAGCTACACCACTTAATATAATGCCTTCATTAGTTGAGAAAACGTGGACGGGAAATGTGCTGAAAGAGACCATTTTGTATAATGTTAGGGAAAAAAATCATTCAAGTTGACTTTTATTGAAGACAAATAAATATAAGTTGGAAGGTTCTAATTTGAGAAAATAAAGTCATTCAAGCCAATCTAATCGAAAAGCGGAGTAGTTGCCTTATTTCTCGAGATTGAAAGTGATCCAATCTAGTCTTTGAAATTCAAGACGATCGCTCTCGTTTTCATTCTCACTATGGCCAACAAGTGTCTTCAATCGATCCAAATCCTTACGTAAGCCTCTTCAGATTAGCTTTGACCCTCTTGTACCACCACTTTTTTGTTCTCTAAGCTCTATTCGGGCCTTTTTCTTTCTTCTGCGTTTTTTTGGTCGATGACTGACCCGGTTCCAATCTGAAAACTGTCATTTAATCTGAGGTCTTATCCGCACGACCTCATTTATTTCATCCGTGATGATGATGGCGTGAGTTCGTCTCATTTGTTCTCGTCTGTTTTTCCCGTTTTCTTCAGGTGGTGGTTCCTAAAGCCAAAGGAGAAATCTTGGGCGTGGTCATTGTGGAGTCAGGATGGGGATCCATGTTACCCACCATCGTCTTGGCCAACTTATCGCCCACGGGTCCTGCTTCGCGATGTGGACAACTCAACATTGGAGATCAAGTGAGTTCTTCTTCATGGCAAGTTTCTTGGTAGCCAGAGTGCGTTTCTTTCATGTCTCTTTTTCCGCCAGATCATCGCCATCAATGGTATATCCCTAGTCGGTCTTCCCTTGTCTACTTGTCAGAATTATATCAAGGTAAGCAGAGAAGAAAATGAATTCCCCAAACTTGACTTAGGGCTCCCCAGACGCGGCGAAAATCTTTGTTCCGACCTCACCGTGATCCTCGAGGGAATCCTTGTTTCTCTTTTACCACTCACTACCTTACCACCAGTGTGTACTATGTACGTACGTACATTCACCAGCCGTAGTGATGTCTGTGCCTAGATGAGCATGTCGCTCTTTGTCAGTCAGTTGCTCGCTCTCTTCCATCTACCTTCCTTCGTATCTCCAATCTTCCCCAAGTGTGTTCCATAACTTTCAATAAAAGCTCCCTCACCTCCAGCACCACGTCCTTCTCATCGTGTTCCTCCTCCCTTTCTCGTTGCTTCTCGTCCCTCTCGGAAGACTTGAATGTCTCTTCCGGTTCTGTAAAGTTCCGAATTTCGTTTTCCCAATCGAAGAGGTCCAAAGAGCCATTCACTCTTGGCGCCAAATTTATGACCACATTTTGACACCCAACCCTCTTTCACCCTCGATGAGATCACAGTGGAAAGGGGAGCAAGTTTCTTCGGGAGCCCTGCCAAATGCCAAATTATTTAGGGCTGTGATGACTTTCGAACGGATATATGAGCTCTCTCTCCCATAAAGCAGCCCCTCGACGCCTTCCTTCGGAGTTCGTCTTTTGCTTGGTTCTGTTGAATTTATGCCGGGATTTCTTGAAGGAGGAAACTTTTGTACTTGAACTATCTAACACGACCCAATTTTGGCTCCCCTTGCGAGTTCCTTTCGAACTACTGACAACATTTGTAGCGCACAATCTCTTTGGATGTCCATCTGTAATATCGTAAGTAAGTCGTGACTTAATCCAGTCTTTCCTTGGACATTTTTCTCTCTAAATCCCAAAGCTAATACCCATTTACTACTGTCTTTATGCTTGCCTGATACTTTTTCTTTAACATAACCTCCTTTCAAGTTGTCTCGGGCAAACGAATTCCGGGACCGAGATTAGAACGGAACGACCTGAGGAATCGAAGAAGGGTCTTTCTGGTTGAAGGGAGAGCTTTGAATATAAATTATCCCAGATCTGAATGCCCAATTAATTCATCAAACAGACTCGCCTCTCTCTCGGTATCTCATTTCCGTCCGACTCTTGTCCGCGGTTAGCGTGATTGACGAATATGAACCTGATTCAGCGAAGTTCATTTCGAGGTCTTCTGCTTCAATGTAATTCACTCGGCGAAGATGAAAAAAGCCCTTTGACATTTCATATTGATCCCTTCTCGTACATATGTGTGTAGGCGAGAAAGAGAGCAACCGGGCCTTTTGCGTTAGAAAGATACCCGAAGAAGCTCGACACCGAATATCAATTCAGCTCACAGTGGAGCTCAAACTCCATTTCCTAATCTGACATTCACGCCAGGTTACCTAAATGACATTACTATTAGACTGATCGAACTGAGACGACTTCCCGTGACTCAAAAGAGTTTTCAAAGCCAGCTAGATCGAAATAGAAAGAGGCTTGATTTCTTGATGAGGGTCATGTGGAAACCTGAAGTGGCGGAAGTGTGACGGGACTCGTATTCAAAGGCAATATGTCCAATTTGCATGGCATTTGGATGGAAATTTATTGAAATGTTGTTGTAAATGAAATTGCCATGACAGTCAGCAGGGTTCAACATTGTGGAACAAAATAACATAATTTGGGCCTACGAGCTGCTTTTCAAGTTCAATTGAAAATTGGACCCAACAGGTCCATTTGTTTCAATTAGGGACCATGAACCAAGTAATTCATAGCGGGCTTCACGCGATGGGGACCAAAAACGGCACCGTTGGGTTTTTGCCATTAATTGGATGGTATGTTTATTCGGTTTGACTCATGGCTTTGACTAACTAGAAGCAAAAAGTTCATCCTTCTTTCCAAAACGTTTACTCACAAAATCAATTGAAATACGAGGTTATCAAATTGTCTATCATTTTTCTATTTCTTTCTGCATCAAACGTGATGGACCCCCATCACGTTTGTGAATGAAGTTATTCACGATTGAAAGCTGTTCTTATAACATATAAGATGAGCATTGAACTAAATTTTGGACTGAAATGACTCGTGATAAAAGATTACACTCTCATTCTTGTTAGTCTGATGCTAAATTTATTTCGATCCTAAGAAAGACGTCAAGCAAGAGTCGACTTCAACTTTGTTATCGTCTGTCAAGAAAGCTGTCAGACCGTGATCCTAAAATGTGTACTCTAGTCCCGGAAGAATTCCCAAATTCATACGAATGATCCCCCTCCAAAAGGACTAACGGCCTTTTCGCTACGGCCCCTGCTCCCTCGAGGGTATCTAAATAATTGATTTTCTGTTAACAAAGCCCAGCAACAAGCGAAAGGTCGAGATGCCAGATTTCCCCAAGACCCGGTGGTCTGTCTGTCTACCTTCTTCTTCGCTCCAAAAGCAAGATCGATGAGGCTTGAAAAAGATCCAAAGGACTGCTCCGTGTGCTCTACAGATTGACTTGACTCCCTTCCTGTCAACTGTATTTTCATTAATGGAGTAATGGAGGCTGAAGTGGGCTCGAAATACGAAATTCAATCAAGTGCCCTAGATTCGGAAAAAGAGTCAATAGCCGCCCTCCTTTTTTTCGATTTTTTTTCGGGGAATGCACGTAACTTGAGCTGTGCTGGATTGAGACATTCGCATGTGAAACGAACCTCAGTGTGGCTGTCATTCCCGGTAATGGAGAAGTGGAAAGGATCTTCAAACAAGAATACGAAGAGGAGACCGAGGAGGAGCCCTTTTCCATCCCATATTGTTCTCATATTTGGGCCCCTTTTGTGTCGGCGTAATACCCGTGATGATGATATGCGGGTTTTGAGAGCATGAGAAAGATGGGAAACTTGGAGGCGCAGAGAACAGCAAAGACTCGTGAGTGCAAGTTGAGGAGTCCCACAGAAAAAAAAGTTTACCAGCCCATTTCCTCGTGGTAGAGGGAAATGCCAAAAGTGCACAAGTCTCATTAACGTCGCTATAATCTTATGAGTCCCACTTATCGTCCACAAAGCGTAGAACTAAAGTTTTTGGTCGGGGCAAAAGGAAGTATTTGAGCTCATTGACCGCTCGATAACATACAAATATCGACCCATTCAACGGAGTTGATTGAGCACTTGTGTGTTGGATGAAGCTTTAGCGAGCCACTCTCCTTGGCCTTTGGGGTTTTAAGAAGATAAATCCACTCCTCGACGAGATTGAATTTTTCGTGTGCTTTGGTCAAAATCGATCCCCGAGATTCATTTTTCTTGATTTTGGAACGGCTTTTAACAACTGAAGAGAGGGCCTTGATGCGATGCGCCTTCAGCATGGGAAAGAAATGGCTTAGCCTCTTCCTGCGTAGTTGAACTGACTTTTAAAAAATATATCCCTTCTCAAGGCCATTGAATCGTGTCTCCAGCGAATATAATCCCCCAAGGGAGAATAAGTCGAAGCTAGGACCAGACCACGACAAACAGAGACAGACAAGAAATGAGATCGAGAGAAGGGACGCTGTCATAATGATATGACCAAGAAAACCGAAAAAAATATAAAGCAGCGGATCCCGTTGTTTCGGAAATCCTGGTGTCGTTAATGTTGGGTAGTGGTTTCCATGCCCCAACCGAGGAGCCAGTCTCTAATACACCTTTTCCCATCTGTGTTCCAGAATACCAAGAACAAGACAGCTGTCAAACTGACGGCTGTTTCTTGCGCACCCGTGGTCGAGGTCAAAATTAAACGTCCGGATACCAAGTACCAGTTGGGCTTTTCCGTTCAAAACGGTGTGGTAAGTCTCAATATCGAACCAACTACTTTTAGGGTGCCACCAGGCTTCTTCGAACTTTGAGTCGATCAAGAAACTTGTTGGACAAAAATGAGGTTGTCGAATCATACTCTGTAGTAGTAGTATGCAGAAGCTCGGGGATGACAATGAGAGTAAGGAGGGGACACAACGTGAATAGATCCTCACGAGTACCTTGTGTTCACGGGCTCTTTAACGAACTGAGAGGTCTTTCATGATCTTTGTGAATGATGAATGGGCATCCAAGAATGGGCACGAAAACCGAGAGCAATGAGCCAAATGACGTCTTCGAGCTTCGAGCGTATTCACTGTGGTTGCAAGCCTTAATTGGCTCGCTTCTGTTTTCGGGTAAATCCGGAAAGTCTTTGCACCATTTCCCTTCCGAAGCTCTCACACTTGCCTAATTGGCCGTTGGTTTTATGTTCTCCCAATTTGAGTAGACCCCAGTTCATTATATGCTAGATAAATTGGAGTGTGAAAGAGCTTAGGGGACGGATGAAACCCAGAATGGCAACAAATCATTCGTGGCAAACTGAGTGGGGTTCAAGTTGGAAATGAGCGAATCTAGATATGATATCCTCCATGGTCGAGTGATTTACGATTTTTCATCTCATTCCATCAATGAATGAAAAACACGTCTGGTTTGGCAACTAGGTTGGCAACAACGAATTTGGCCCAAAAATGGCTTAAGAATTCATTGAGTTTGGTGGACTAGTTTTCGTATTTGTATTTATCTTCCGTCTTGTGGAACTTGGTGGTTTCTTTTGTCGGCAAATTCCAAAGCCGACCGACCCTCTTAAAAAGAAATTCAAACTGAGTGGTCGGACACTGGAAATGTAAAGTTTCATTCCAGCACATCTGTAAGCAATGAGCCAAAAGACGCTGGTGGTCCACTCGTGTTCCCCAAGAACAAATAAACGCCAACAAGGGAGATTCTCGAGAGCCTTCAGTGTTCCCCAGTCCAAGGGTCTGTTTCCTTGCGGTCCAATAAAACTGTTTCTCTCCCCCTGATGTGATTTCAAATTCAAAAGCCCCCCTCGTCGTCGTCCTTCTCGTTCGCCCCCCAATTCTTCCTGAACATGACAAGTTTAGGCTTAGACCGATGTAGAATTTTAAATGACATTGACGGGAGGGTGGTTGGGTGGGTTGGTGAATGGGTAGTTGCCTGGTTGAATGGTCTGGGTTCGTTCTCGTTCTCTTTAATCGCGAGTGTCATTCTGAATGGGACTCATGCCGTAGCTCGGGATGGATCTCTGGATGTGAGATGGAATTTTGGACCATTTGCATTCCACCTTATATTTTATGCTCATTGAGCCGGAGGAAATCCCCAAATTGATACCGAATAGGCGGCTTTCTCTCGCTAGAAATATGTTTGAGACAGATAAAGGATCCCTTCAAAGTTTTGGGGATAATGGCAAGCAGATTTGCATTGCTTTCCCAGGATTTCCTTTGCAAATCGTTTACCATGTCAAGATTTGAAGATCCAACCTGGATCACGGCGATAACAACTCGATTGGACCAAAGCAAAGTCATCAAGTAACACGGATTTCAAACTTACCGTGTCCACGTCATTAACCCGAGGAAAAAAGGCTTTCCGATATTGATTGTTCCCAAGAAGCTTGGTCCGCATTGGACCTTCGAGATTAGTATCGATTATGAGGAGGGCAGTTTTTAAGTCTGCCAAAAGATCTTTTATCCTTGGCACGTGCAAAGCTATGTGAAATAACGAACTCGCTCCCTCCTTTCCGCGAAACTCGTCCCGTCTCCCATTATCCGGGATAAAATAAGATGAGCTTAGTGAGGAGTATCATTTCTTCCCAAAGCGACCCTGTTCCCAGTCTCTTTCTTTAGTTGCTCGTTTTTAAAGACTCTCTCAGGCCAGATTAGCCATTTCCTTGGGCCGTTAAGTATACCGTTCAAACGTGTCAAGATCCGCACTAGGTTGTAGGCTCTCAGGTGAATAAAGCTGACGTGCTACCAACTTAGGAGTAGTTTTTGGACCTACGGCAGTTTACCCTGGTTTGAGGACTGTTCCAAGTGGCAAAACTGTTTATCTGGGCAAGGCCAAATGGAGGGAGTTGTTGGTTATGCTGTTCCATTCAGCTGTCAGTAGTGTGAGCGAGCCTTTTTTCGCTCTTCAGATGGAGATCACCAAAAAAAGCATTGCCTTCAGAAAGAAGGAGAGAAGCAAGGGGAGAAGCTCGACGGAAGGTTTTAGCAAGAACAAGAGAACGCAGGAAATGAAGGAAAAGATTTTAACTCATTTAAGCACGAAATGAAATGCTCCGGCATTCGAAATTGGAAAGCTCAAGAACCTCCTCAAAGAATACTTGACGAGGGGGAGGACGTTTATATATGGATTCCCTTCCCTGGCTTCTTCCTGGTCTGCTAATTTCTTGTCACATACAAATGAGCTTCAAAGCTAACGTCTCGTTTTCATGCTCGATTTTGAACCTATTTTAAGAATAAAAATGGAAGCCTTGCAATGAATGAACACAGCTGATACTTGGTTTACTCAGGTTTTGTCACGCACCCCACAATTGAAAGATGAATTCACAGCACATGTCAAATGGTGGAGTTTGGCCCTAAATTGGTCCTTCAACTTGCGTGAGTGGATGCACTTGGCATGAGATGGAAGGCTTCTTTCTTTCTTCCATCCTTTCTTTCGTCCTTCCCCTGGTTGGTTGGGTTGGTTCTGGCGTGGTTGGTTGAGAATCTGGACAATCTTTGGCCCCCTTTCACGTAGGTGGACCATTGTCTTTGAGAGCCCTATCAGATTGCGTTTCTTTTTTGCGCGAGAAATTGAATCAAGTCTTCTTGGAACCAGAAGTGAAGCGAATGAGGAGGTTTTTGCCCAACCACCAGCCATATCGATACCAGACACAAGAACAGCACTACTGCTAAATGACATTTGACGAAAGCGTCGAGGGACTTTGGTGAAAGATGTCTCACTCTGATATGATTTCTCTTCCGTCTTTCTATTCCACTTCTGTGAATAACCTTCAGTGACAACCAAAGAGAGAAAAAGACAGAGCCCTTGGTCACGACCAACGAGAAATAGAGGGAGAGAAGGTAGTAAAAAAAAGGAGAAAGGACAAAGTACCCTTATGCCGTCTCACGTTTCCCAGACTCGAGGGCTTAAGTTTCAGGACCAAAAATCTTCCCTGAACAAACTTTAGGCCAAATGGAAAGAAATTATACCCCTCTCAAGTGGTTTCTAAGACACCTTTGTATGTTGTTGGGTTTCAGATTTGCAGTCTGCTTCGCGGGGGAATTGCTGAAAGGGGTGGGGTTCGAGTCGGTCATCGGATCATCGAGATCAATGGACAGAGTGTGGTGGCTGTGCCTCATGAGAGGATCGTCAATCTTTTGGCCACATCGGTGGGCGAGGTAAGTTTGCTGTGTGTTTTTTATATCTTATGCTCCTCCAACCTTATCAAAGGAACAATAAAAGCAACCATGAAAAGGGAGAAAACGACTGGATTGCGTGCAATTCTGAACAGCCTTGACGTCGGAGTGAACTTATTACTCAGGTTCAACCCGACATGATCTCGAGATGACGACGGCCTTTGTTGTCTTGATCAGGCAAAGTAGTACGTCTTTCCGTGTACGTAAGAGCCTTTCTCTGAAATGGCTCAAGTACTTTTATTTCAACTGCCGGAGAGTGGGTGTTTTCTTTATCCTGCACCATACGTAATTTTTCGGTTAAAAAGTGATGTAATCGAATACTAACTTCCACTTTTGACGCATTCTTGATCAAGCGTACTTTGCCTGCTGACCATTGAAATAACTTGCCAACACTCTTCTTTCAGATTACTATGAAGACGATGCCTACATCCATGTTCCGATTGTTGACTGGCCAAGAAACGCCCATGTACATCTAAGATTGGCAATCAGTCCTTGATTGTAGGTCACAAATTGGGTCACATCCGCAGACAAGCTCACCTCTTTGAAAAAACATGAATAGCTGGATTATGGCGGGGCCCCTCTTGAAAGGCCCCTTAAATAAGTGTGTCCATTTGACCCAATCTCCAAAGTGCATTGAGGTATTCTACTACTTCATACGACTGTTGGAAGGACTTGAGGCCAAGAAAGAAGAAAAGAAAGAGAACTCGCAAAAGTTCCACTCACACGGGGTCTTTGTGAAAAGCCTCTCTAAAGACAGTTAGGTGGAGTGGAGATATTAATGGTGTGTCGTTTACTTTTACTACTGCTGCTACTACTACTACTACTACTATTACTACTACTACTACTGCTCTTTTGAAGGAGGATCGTGATATTCCAGACATTTCCCCCACTCACTTGAGGTCATTCATGCACGATTTCGAAGAGCCTTTTGAATTGATATGATGAAAATGTCACACACGTTGTCATCGCGAATGATTATTTTTTTAGTGTAGTGTAAATTCACACAACTTTAAGTTTAACGAAAAATACCACTCAAAGGTCCACCCACCACCAGCGCTTTATTGATAATGATAACTTTCTAATGATTGTTGATGTTCTGTCTTCGATAGTAACGTCAACACTACGACGTTGATGAAGGCAAATATGAGTTCATTGCTATAGTGATCCTGGTTATTAGCACACACATCATTTCTATCACCATCACAAGTTCACTTTTTTACACAGTCACTCGATTTGGTGTCATTCTTTACCAAACAACCTCTTTTGCATCCCCCTCCATCTCAGTCATTTTTAACGTACCATAACCAACCCTCCACCATTATTATTGCTATTATTGATTATCATCATTATCAACACTATTACCAAAACAACCACTATCGCTACTACTCTTATTACTCCTACTAATCTAGTCTGACACCCTGTTTGTGCCATCAAAACTAACCGAATCATATCAAAGCCCTTTTTATGTGACTTAAATCACTCTCACAGTACCCGAATCTTGTTACAAGGATTATTCCATAGTCATAGGAAAAGATATCAGTCAGTCGCAAGCTACTACCATTACTATCAACTAGAATGGTCGTCGTCGACCTTGGACAAAGTTCCATCATTTCACCCACCCACCAAAAGCAACCAACCAAGATGAAGTCAAAACGGCTCGTTGATGATGAAAGAAAGGCCTTCTCCTTTGTACTAATGTTTGTATTTGAATCACTGGGACTGCTGTTTCCCCTCAGTGGAACGTGTCCTTTCAGTTTCATAGTCAGCCATTCCGAATTTTAATGTTGTTAACGATCCTTCGCTGGAAGAGAATAAATTATTACAATCAAAAACGACCCACCAGCATGATTTATTGTTACCAGGCGATCAATTACTCAAATTCATCCCATGACTTGCTATAGCAACAAAGTGTTTGGGATGGCCGTGGATTGGAACTCTTCGTAGTTGATCCCACTTTCCGTTTGTGATTGTTGCCTAAGACGACAACCATTTTGATGCTGGTTGCGTCTGGTTTGTTGGACGAATCGTTCCTCGCACCATTTACATGGAAATGGTTTCTCACCCGTGTGGATCCTTTCGTGCGAGACCATATTGGATCTTTGGACGAAGGCCTTCCCGCAGAACTTGCAGGCATGTTTCTTATCCTGGAAATGGATCTTCTCATGCCTTCGCTTGGCACCTTGAGTGGGAAATTCCTTTCCGCACACACTGCACCAGGCCTTGGTCAGACCCTTATGGGTTTTCATGTGGAATGTGTAATTTCGCCTCTTCATCTTGTGATGACAAATCTCGCACTCCACATCCTATATCGTCCATTAATAAGAGACGGAAGGAGAGAAAAGATAACCAATTTGTTAGCTTGATCTTTAATCACGAGATCAGACTGGATTACAGCAATTGACCGCACCGGAGATGATGAATGAGGATTGCTTACCGCTTTTTCCACTCCCAGATGCATTTGTCTCTCGTGCTGCATCATTCTCGATTTGGACACGAACCCGTTGCCGCAATAAGAACACGTGTAAGGGAGTTCACCCGTGTGAGTCCGTTTGTGAATGACCAAATCACTCGCGTTATAAAACTTCTTGTCACAGCCAGACCAATCACAGTTATGGCGAAGGTTTTTAGTATGGTAGATGGCCTCGTGGGAACGGAAACCGGTGCGGGTGTTGAACTTTTTGCCACAGAACGGACAAATGAACATGTGCTTCTTTTGATCACCTTCTTTGAGATGGCTTTGCATGTGATTCCGGAGACTACTTGGCCATTTAAAGAGTTTCCCACAGGTTGGACAGGCATTTTCTGACTCGAAATGCTCGGCATCAGCATGTTTCTTTAATAGATCCTTGTCTTGGAAAGGCATGTAGCAGCTTTGGCCCCAAGCGCAATAAATCAGGCCTTTATCCTTGTGTCGAAGCTTCAAATGACCCAACCAATTGTTCTTGATCCCCGAGAAATCACAAAATGGACAGCCGAATACTTTATCGTTCTCTTCTTCTTCATCTTCTTTTTGAAGAGACTCTTCGGGCATGGATTTTGACAAGCAATATTGGTCTAGGTACAAGGCTGATAATCGTCCATCTGGAAACTTGATCAAAGGCTCGCCTTTTGGGTCGCCTCCAAACTTGGCTACATTTTCAGGCGTCATGGACAATTCAACTTCACTGGGGTCGCTCAGACAGGTTTGGTAAATCTTCTTCCGATGTTTAGCTTGTCGAGACCTTAAAGGCCGATTGTCTTCATCTTCGTCAGAACAAACATCCGACCTTTCTTCCTCGTCAAAGTCTTCATGCTCACTTTCTTCTTCCGTTTGTTCTCTGTCAGGATTGTAATCATCGTAGGGATCGTCTGGGAACTCAAATTCTTCTTCCTGGTCGACTTCAAGCTCATATTCCTCTTTCTTTGCTCTAACCTTCCTCCTTGGTCTTATTTTGACATCATCCTTGAGGACCTCCGGTTCATCTTTAATTTCATATTTATAATCATATTGTGGAGTGATGGGTTGTTCTGCCCAAGAACTTGGGAATGTTTCCGTTTCCACATCCTTGGATTTCGAATCTTCCTCCAAGAAATCATGCATGCTGAAATCTTTGACTTCCGGTTCATTTTTGGTCTTGATGGCTTTGCTAGCTTTAGCCTTTTTGCCTTTGGTTGGATTGTCCAAGAAGCCTCGTTTTTTAAGTTGCTGTTGTTGTTGCAATTGTTCCTGCCGCTCAAGTTCATCTTTACGGGAGGTAATGATCAACTTGACCTTTTTGGTCTTGGAACCTTCGCTTTGATTCTGGGATTTCCTTTTCAAGACTTTGGTAATGGGACTGATTTTTGAATCTGAGATTTCTTCCAAGATGTTTTGCGCTGGCATTTCCAAAGCAAAGGAAGATCGACCTTCGAGATTTGAATCCGACGCTTCCATAATCATCGACATCAATTTTTTAGATTCGGATGGTGGTTTAATAGAATGTAGCAAAGTGAACAATGAAATTCAGCGGTTGTGGATGACTTGATGAAATGAGGGGCCAATCAAGGCCATCCTTTTTAGGTCTTTTAAAAGAGTTGATCTTGAAATGGGCCCAAATAAATCATCAAAGAACAATAGCGTCTCCTTATCTGTCGAAACTGCAATTTTTCATGACAAGTGTCGATTCGAGAGCTATCGCAAAATATTCAACTTGTGTGTCCGATTCACAACTATAAAACTATCAGGAGCTTCTACTCATGTTTTTTCACTGTTCACACTAATTTTACACACTGTGATTGATATGAAATTTTGCTTCTCAACACTCTTATGGAAAACAAGGCCAGGTTCGCACAGCAGAGCCGGTCCCAAATGTGCTAAGGAAGCCATTGAGTGTCGGAGAAGGTAGGGCTAGCCATTACATTCATTCCCTCGCTCTCGCTGGGCCATTGCTGGCCCAGTGGAGGGAGTGGACAACGAGCGCGAGTACGTTGCTGTGGATTTCAGGAGCTCTTGGACTGGCCTCTGCAATTTCCTTGGCAAGATTCAAGTTGGGTTTGGAGCAGGCCTGTGCTTCTACGCTTAGAATTTGTCTTCAGTGAACGGCTTTAGTATGACTCGGGGGAAAGGTGGATTATATTAGAAAAAGTCAAAGCTGGATGGATATGTTATTATTGTCCGTCATCAGCATCGTATTTGTTATGTTGAGATTTTTTGAATCTAAGGTAAGTTATGAACTAAATTTGTGTTTCAGTCGGCACCAAATTATCACCATGTAGCGAAGTACTTTTATGTACAGAATTTTTGTTTCCAGTTTTGTTGTATTCCATTAAGGTAACTGTGGGGTAGATGACGGAAATGTAAATCTGATATGGGTAGGTTTACACATCTTTGGTTTACATAAAGCAAGTCACTGTTAGATAAGACGAAATATTTTGAAATAGCAGATTAAGTAAAAATCCATTTTGTTCCCGAACAAAAAAAAACTGCTTGGGAATGAACCCTTTAGACATGTTATTCATTGTAAATCCGTTAATATGGTAAAACTCAGGTATGGGGAGTAATTGTAATTGCAATTACGTAATTTCAATTACAATTACATGTAATTGTAATTAATTACATTTTTGGGCCAAGTAATTGTAATTAATTACAATTTTGGCCATATAATTGACGAATTTTCAATTACAAATTACCAATTACGTTTAAAAATCTTTAAAAATCTTATCCTCAAATTAACCATAAAACCACACGGTGTTTTTTTTTTGAGCGTGAGAAGTCATTTTCAAATTCCAAAAACTTTTCAGACCAGTTTTGAGGTGTGATTGCAATACCACATCTGTATCTAATTTTTTTAATTAGGTCACGGGCAAAAACAGGATGTAAGGTCACTTAAAACATGCTTAAACATATTTTTCTGAACATTTTCTTCCACTCAATTCTCAAGTAACGTTGTATGTGAATTTACCTCAAATATTGTCAAATCCCACTAAACCGTTTGTCTAAATTCATGTAACGACCCTCCCGTTTGGTCCTTCGAGAATGCTGAACGAAAAAGCCGTTGAAAAAACATCCGCAAAATAGATTTCCGAAATATTTTAGAACAACACTGCTCTTAGTTCATCTAAGACTTTGGTCAAAGTAATTTTTCAAGTATTTGTTTTTAAGTGTGTTTTAAGTATTATTACAGAGTTTTTGCCCGTGACCTACAGTATTTAACGGCGGATTTTTTTAATACCGCTACAAGGAATGGGATTCCCTGTAAAATGAGTTAATGATTAAAATAGTTTATAAAATTACCGTTTATATGAAATTTGATCTACCAATGAGTTACTGTTGGCAGATCTGTACAACCCTGAATAGTGGGTTGGTCAGGAACAGTATTCAAAAATTTGTCCAATCCTGCCTTAAATGCTGTTAGGGGATCAGCTCCTACATATTCCCGACAAAGACTAATGGGTATCAAATTGAACAATGAAGGAGCCCGATAAAGAAGAGAGGACTTCATTGTTCGAACTGGTCTCGATTCCCTTGGATTTGGAGGTGCTCTCAAAAGGCAAGTAAAACCTCTACGATCACTACAACTGATATCAAAGCCTGGGTGAGGACAGAGCCCATGAATGCTCTTGAAGATATACAGTATCCATACATTGTCAAATTTACTCAATCTTTGGTACTTACTACTTATATGCTGTAACCTGTTGCAAACAATTTGCAAGAAATTTTAAACAAATTTTAAATTTGTCTTCCTCACTTTAAGAAGGTCAAACATTGCCATTTTTACTCAAACACACTAAAAGTGAATTTTAAAGGAGAGCCTTTTTGACTTGTTTGGTTGGTTCGCCTGAAAGCCACATGACAAGGAACATTTCTTGCCTATTTGCCATTTTTTGTGCATTCTCAGGATCTAAACAGCCTAGCAGAGAAGGTAGGGCTAACCATTACATTCATTCCCTCGCCAGACAGAAATGCAACTTTTCTTGCATTAAGAGGGGTTAATATGAAACATACCTAAAACTACTGGCTCTTGGAGCACACTCTTGCAGATTTATCTAATCAAGTTCTTCCCAAGAGACCACAAAGAAAATTGCATCTCTTACATGTTAAAAGCATTCCATCAAACTTTGCTTTAAGTTGAAAGAAATTTCTCCAAAAAACATGATTCTTTAACAAAGCCATTTGGCAATGATTTTCGCAGGCATCAATAGTAGCAGCCATTTATATTGATCTAATTATTTTTTTATGGTTAATTCTCGAACACATTCTAAGCACAATTAAAATGTTTAAACAGTAGGGGCAATCTTCATTATATATAAGATCAGTTATTAAGAGGATTTGGAAGTATAGTAAAAGCCGCTTCTGCTCTTAGGTCAGTTGTTGAAGACTTTTGGAAGCATAGAAGAAGAAAATGAGATGACGTAGAAATAAGCATGCCCGGTGCGTTTTTGGAATTAAAAAACGCAACTTATGTACTGCGACTTTACTCGAGCTTGGTTAGTTATCATAAAAGATGTAATCATAAGGGTCACAAACTCATACCAATCAAGTTGTGTGGAATCAACTTCAAAACATCTTTTAACTTAACTCAATATTCAAAGACCTCTTGATCATATAACTGTAAATTTAATACCATGGGTGCGCTCAGCAACTGATTAATAAAGAAAATTTGAAAAGACAAAAAAATATTCAAACATTCAACAAAGTATGTGTAAAATCTTTCTGAAGACAAAAGCTTGGAATATATCGAAAGTTACATTTAGATTGGTAATAGATCTTATGTGCAACTATTAGAGACACAACATTTATCCTTAACAAGACCATCGATACTTGAGTCTGACTCATCTCAAAACCATCAAACGAGTGTTTCTAGTCCAGAGCAAAAATCGCAATAGCGGTTAAGCTTTGAGTGTCCGGATTCTCAATATCCATGCCACTAGACTATCAAAACAAACAAACAAACAAGATCATCAATCGTCTCCTCACCAGCCACCATCCACTAAACAAATCTTGGTTGACAACCCCGATCCCTTGAATGACTACTGCGAAATATGTGTACTACTGGTATACTTTTTGAAGTGTACTTTCGTCTTTAAGGCAGTGAGAGAAGCACGCACGCACGAAGAGAGAAAGAGAGAGAGAGAACAAGCACAGAGAAACAGCTTCCACCAGTCTCAACACTAGACACCATTCTACTACTCGTGATGGGTCGAGTACGCAAATGACAACTATGTCCCGAGTCCGACTTTTTCCCTCTGTTGTCATTTGATAGTATGGTATGATGTGTTTGACTGAAATGGAGAATTAACCTTCTAAATGTTTAAAATACATGTTATGAATGCAAAAAATCTTGGAGCATGTTCACACTTTATTGGTTTGAATTACCCTGCATTGTTGAACAATTTTTCTTTTGTAGATGAAGATGCAGGTTGGTTTTGGTTGCTCCAAAAACGGATAAAAAACGTAATTCTTGATTTATTTGCACCTTCGATTAGGATATTGCCTTTTATGACCCAAATTCCAAAAAACATTAACAAATTGTGCCCAGTTTATTGTATGTACGTGTATTTCAGATTAGTTGTTATATATACACACTTTTCAATTAATTCTATAACTGTTAAATGCATGAGTCAACTCCCTTGATTAAAAAGTTCAACAAAAACCATTTACAATTTTCTTAGGAGACGCGAATTTCATCAAATAATTAGGTAATGTTTCATTAGGGTTTCACCTCATTCAGTGTCAAGTCAATATATCTTGACTAGCAAAGGTACTACTTTATTCTTCCATTTACATAAAATTATTCAACAACTTGACAAATGTGCTCGATCTTTGCACTAACTGAAATGGATCAATTGTGAACATTTTAGAAGTGTCTTCAAGCAAAACACACGCATATATTTTTTATTCAGTTTGATTTTAGCGCTGACTCTAAATTTTGCTTTGACAATTGACAATTGCTTTGATCTTCTTTGATCTATCCTTTTAACATAAATTTGTCAAAAGTGCAACTTTTCGAATCTTTGACATGACTT
>JAAGOF010000062.1:265316-348676 GCA_010645155.1 Tigriopus japonicus
CAGCGGGCCAATCCGGCGGTGGAGCCGTCGGAAGAGGCATGGGGCCCATGAATAATCCCAACTCGGGCTCAACGGGGACGGGAGGCGGAGCCGGGGGCGGAGCGGGGGCCGCCAACGCCGGAACCAACAACGAAAAAACGCCCTTGGTTCAGATTGGGCACTACGTTTTGGGCGAAACCTTGGGCATTGGCACGTTCGGCAAGGTCAAGGGTAAGGAGCGATCTGGCTCGAGATGAGATCTCGCAAAGAGCATCCATCTCCAGGGAGCTTTTGAAAATAGGAGTTAGTGTGATCTTGTGAACTATATTCATTGGTTTGATAGTTTGTGGTGTTGTTTATGAAGAATGTAACGTTTTGATGAACACTTTTTAAGGAGCAGAGCATTTACCTATGCTACTTTTTGGTAATGATGAGCTGGATGAGACCCGGTCGGAAAAGCATGGCTTTACAACAGTACAAGGTGGTTTATTTTTTTTGAAATATAATTTATGATGGTTGTTTTATTTTGAATGTCATAGCTCTTCCGATGGAAAGGAATGTTATAATTTTTTATCAACCCCTCACAAATTGAAAATGACTTTTTTATTTTATTTTTCATGTTATTTTGTTAAGTCCATGAGATAAGCAAAATTGAATTGGAAAATATATTTCAAAAGTTCATATTTAAGCCCTTCCGTAATATTCAAAAATGGCTAACTTTCCTCCAATGCAGATGGGCTCGACCAACCATTCTGAAAAAGTAGCGAAACGATGAATATGATTATAAGGACTAGAAATTAAAGTAAGTGTTGGATTAAAAAAAGCGAAAGTTCAAAAGCTTTTGCCTTTCTCGTTTCAGTGGGTTTCCACCAGATGACGGGTCACAAAGTGGCGGTGAAGATTTTGAATCGTCAGAAGATCAAGAGCCTGGATGTGGTGGGCAAGATTCGGCGCGAGATTCAGAACTTGAAGCTCTTCAATCATCCGCATATCATCAAGTTGTATCAAGTGATCTCCACCCCGACCGACATTTTCATGGTCATGGAATATGTGGCGGGTGGAGAGCTCTTTGATTATATCGTCAAGCACGGCAAGGTCAGTTAGATGAAATATAACGATCCAATTAAGCACCATCTGGAAATACTTCCATTCCATTCCAGTTGAAGGAAAGCGAAGCCCGGAGATTCTTTCAACAAATCATTTCCGGTGTGGAATATTGTCATCGGCACAATGTCGTACATCGAGATTTGAAACCCGAGAACCTTTTGCTCGATCAAAAGTTAAATGTCAAAATCGCCGACTTTGGTAAGGCTCTTGATTATAGTGATTAATCTTGTTCATGTACTTGAGGAATGTTTATAGATTTAAAGATGTTTTTTTTTACTTTAAGGCGGAGAGAGTGCGTGAAGAAGAACTATATAATGTAGAAATGTTTCTTAAAACTACGAATTAGAGCAGACAAACTCGTGCGTTCGAGTACTTTTAGAGTAAATTGAAGGCATTGAAGTAGAGATTGGAAAGTGTAGTGGAGAAAGAGATGATATTTCCCAATACCCATTAACCATGATATCCGTGCAGGCTTGTCTAACATGATGACGGATGGCGAGTTTCTGCGAACCAGCTGCGGATCTCCGAATTACGCTGCTCCCGAGGTGATTTCTGGCAAGCTCTATGCTGGGCCCGAAGTGGATATTTGGTCGTGTGGCGTGATACTTTATGCTCTACTTTGTGGAACATTGCCATTCGACGATGAGCACGTCCCTTCCTTGTTTAGGAAGATCAAATGTGGGTTGCTTGGAAAGGTCCAACTTCAATGAAGACTTTTGATTTTTTTTCATTACTATTTTTTAGCTGGTGTCTTTGCTATCCCTGATTACTTGCACAAGAATGTGGTGAGCTTGCTCTGTCATATGCTCCAAACCGATCCGATGAAACGAGCCACCATCGAGGACATCCGTAATCATGAGTGGTTCCAAGTGGATCTAGCCGCTTATTTGTTTCCGGATCGCGATGCTGCCATGGCTACACTTGATCATGAGGCTGTCCAGGAGGCCTCCGAGGTGAATTTTAAGATTTTGTGGGCGTTGAGTTAAGTTGAAAACAAAAATGCTGACCAATATCCTACCTTAGAAACTCGGTGTGAAAGCCGAAGAGATCATTGAGGCGCTTGAAGACGATGATAGCACCAACACTCTGGCTGTGGCCTACCGATTGATCATCGATAACAAACGAATGGCCGATGAATCAGCCATCGAGGATTTTAAGTAAGTTGAAATCTTTAAGCTTATTTTGAGCATCTTATTTATTTATTTATTTTGCATTTGAAGACTTGAGGTCAAAATTTCGTAAAATGAAAGCAGTTGCCCCCAATCAGATAAAGGAAGAAAGGTACCTGAATAACTTGAACAAAATGTTGAAACACACATTTGATCCGGCTTTGCGAAAGGTTCGCATTATTACTTCATTTTATTAAGTCTCTAAACCATGGAATTCCTTTTTCTTTTCACGGATAATAGTTATATGGATTTTCCAACTTTTTTACGTAAATCTCTTTTTACGGAAGTTTCCATTGTTTCGTGAATAAGATGGATAACCATTGGAATTCTTGGTGAAAATATCAATCACTTTTATAACTCAAGTGACCTTTTACATCTCGAAAACTGTGTCAAAACATCCTTTCGTCCTGGAAGCATAGGGTTTTAATGTTGATGAAGTAAAACAATCCTTTTCATTAGTGATCCACGAAATCGAAAAAAGTTATAATTAATATGTTTTTAGGTATTTAACTTTTCCCTGGACAAAAACTATATAATACAATCAATGTAAAGTTGTTCCCATTAAACTTTGGGTCCAAAAAATGTCAAGGTGTCTTTGGGTATTTCGATTCAATCCTAACAAGACATTCGAAACACCATCAAAAAACCAAAAGAAAGAGGACTCGGAAACACCATATGACTCTTTTTAAACGGGGGCCTTTTTCAGGGACTTCATGATGGCCTCCAGCTCGCCTGTTCCGGCTCCAGTGTCGACTCAAGTGTCCACAACCAGCACGGATCAGAGTCCGGTCAAGCCTCATCCAGAGCGAATTGCGCGTAAGTCTCAACAACAACATTCTTAATGCAGCATGCTCACTCTGGCGCACAACGAAGGGTTGTTTTATGATTCTTTTGTTATTATCTTCGACTTTAGCTCACTTAGAGCGTCCATCTCTCTGGGACCCGGCGACAAATTTTCACCGCGATTGTCATGCCAATAAATGGGTTGGTTAGTACCGAAGCTTTGGAATGTGAACTGAATGATCAGACTAAAAACTAACTTTGACTATATAGTTTTGACATAGTACACGTTCTGCGTGAACTGGCAAAACCATGCAGTTTGACTCATGTCCAAAACACATTGCCGATTAATGTTACGCTTTGGGGAAGCTTCGTTTTAAAATATGCTAATAGAAATGTAGTCTTTGGATGTTATTCAAATGAGACCGACCAACACTGGGTGAATCGATTATCAAAAGACTTTTGAGGTACTTGAATAACTTGTTAATGGGAGCGATGACCTGCTGCCGTTAGCAATCTAAGCTTGCCAAAAAAAGTCTCAGTTTCTAAGGGTCAGATTTTCGAAAAATGTTGCATTTTAGAGCAATGGCATGGTTAAAGTATGTTGAGAAGTATTGCAAAGTAATTAAAGAACAAATGGAGAAATTGGAAGCCTTCAATTAAACAAATAATTTGTGTTAAGGTTTAGTTGCCCAAGGAACCGATCTCCTCTGGTCATCTTGTGATTCAAAAGTTCCGAAGAACCCTCTCAATTTATGCGGCGAAATTTTAGATAAAAGCAACAAAACATATCTTTTTTGCAGAACAAATGTCAAGAATTGCTATTCTAACTTCAAGTTGTGCAGATGAGAAAGGAATTGTTGCAATTACCAGGCCTAAATTTTCGTTTTAGTTACCTTTCACGCTCATCAGAAACACGTCTTCCGAACTTTTTTTCCCGCCAAAAATGATATCACTAGTAATTATTGCCATCAAAAAAACTGTCAGAAACGTTTTTAAATCTTCTTGCTTCATGTTTGTATTTTGAAGAGATCGTCATGCGTATCAAGAACATATTTGACAGGAATTCCTTAAGAAAATGACACCTTCGCATTGTTATCTGTATTAATTTTATTATTATTATTACATGGGTTGTGTCATTGTGAACGTCCATTATGTTGATGGTTTGATTTGCTCAGTTCTTGAGGTCGCGCTATCTTTTGCCTGTATTTAGAGCAATGTCGATCGACGGACGGTTTGTAACAGCTTCATTCCAATATATTATATTTGGATTATCTTTGAGAACGATTGAACCTTATTTGGCCTTGCTCTTAATTTGGATCAAGTTCAAGGTCAGCCCTGAAAGAGTTCATTTCGTCCATTTCAGCTCTGATGGATGATGCCAAAAAGGCCGGTTTGAACATGAAGCCCACGGAGAAGACCATGAGAGGAAATCCGATCAAACGAGCCAAATGGCATTTGGGAATCCGATCTCAGAGCAAACCTCAGGATATCATGAACGAAGTATTCAGAGCTATGAAGACATTGGATTTCGTAAGTCCCCAATGAAAGAAATCATCCAAGCAATTTGATTGATTCAATTGAACTGTCCTCATTTCAGGAATGGAAGGTGATCAATCCGTACCATGTTCACGTGCGACGACGCAATCCCGTGGTGAAACATTTCGTCAAAATGTCTTTGCAATTGTATCAAGTGGACTACAAAAGCTTCCTCTTGGACTTCAAGAGCTTGCCCACCGATGAAAATTCCGTTGGTAATACAGGTACTCGCACCTACGCGCACCTATAATCCGTGGACGTGTCACAATGCACCCTCATTTCCTTTCTACAGTAACCTTGTCCATGAAAATCGAGGCGAAAGAGTTCACCTTCAATGTCTGACCCTTTCTTTTTTACAATTTTATTTGCAGATGTGCCGGACGAAGCTCCAGTCATTGGCAATGTCTACTCGGTGCCCGGTCACCACACCATGGAATTCTTCGAGATGTGCGCGGCTCTCATTACACAATTGGCCCGTTAGAAAAGAGGATAACCCACCCATCATATACCTATTTCCTGTCTGGCCAGTGGACCTTATTCCGCTAACAATTCACCGTGCCCATAGAAAATTCTTAGAGACCTCATCTATCCATCTATCCATATAAATATATAAAAAATGCCACCTAAATAGCGACCAATAAAAGTTCTCGAACTCAAGAGCACTCCTAATCTTTTCAAGAGGGCTAATCATCCTCGCCGGGAAATGACGGCCTTCAGATCAATAATCCACCTTCCAGAGGTGAAACTCGGACCCCGGCCAGCCCAACCTTTCTCATAAGAAGGCCGGCCTTGCCCTCGAGGGCCAGTTCCCCGGGTTGTATCTAGACGGAAAACGATCGCTCGTCCCCCAAACTCTCGGGCCTGCCAACAATCTCATTCCAATAACAGACCTTACTAGTTCATAAGGGTAGGAGGGACTTTCTTCCATTTCATCCAGGATTAAGATCCCAAGAGAAGGCGTGTTCACCGACAACATGGCTACGGGTCGATTTAATGCGGGTGTGGACAGTGTCGAGCTGTTAATCCGGCAAATTAGCCAAGATTGGCGGCCTTATCGCGATGGTTTGGTGGCCTTGGGCGCCTTAGCCGCTCTACGATGGGGTTACCTGTCGAGTCGTTATCTGTGGCAAATGGGTGACCGAACCCTAAGGTCGCTTTGGAACCGACCCAAAGCCTTGGATTTGACCGATCGATGCGGACAATGGGCGGGTAAGAAGGGCATTGTTCAAATTGTGCCGTTGGAGACTGTTGAAAGCATGGATTTTGGATTGCAGTGTTAATCAATCCTTGTAAAGGCTTGGGATTCGCGTTGGCCTTGGAACTGGCTCAACGGAACGTGAACCTGTTGCTGGTGGACTTCAACGAGCACGCCCTCGACCTCTTCAAAGAGTACATTCTCAGTAAGTATTGGACGAACGTGAAACGTTGTTAGCTAGTGAGTACCTAATCCACAGGACACACTAACAAAACTAGGCTAATATTCAAAGAGAAACCTTAGGAGGTTATAAAGACTGGTCAATCTCGCCCCCGGATGATTCGGACAGGATTTTCATGTCCCCGAACCCTCCCCAAATGCCTCTTGAATCTATGTAGGAAAGCCTCCACTAGATGGCATTGAAGAAAAATCGGGCCGGCCTCCGAGTACACCTGACCTCTGCTCTGTACGGACTCTCTCTCTCCTGGCATGTACGTGGTCGCTCAGGATCTCTCTGTAAAAGTCCATTGACCGGTCGCCATTGCATTGCATTGTCCTGCCATCCCATAACATCATCATCATCTTCATCATCATCCAGGATCCTCTTTGACTGTCTTCGTGGAGCCCGATCTCTTTCGGATGAGGCATGACCTATCGAGCTCTGGTGACGTGTCAACAACGCTTGTATCCCACCCTCCTCCTCCGGACGAGTCAACGCTGGACCTCAACCCCCTCTTGGGCCCCTAGTAGCTCTCCTACCTCGTCGTTATCTTTCTCGACATTATCAGTCCCAGTTACTAACTCGTTCAAAGTCAATTTTGGACGCAGTTGGTCAGGATTTATCGGCAAACGCACCATGACCACGATGCCTTTGTTCCCGGGCGTTCCACGCATTGAACTCTGTTCCGATCTCCAATCCACCGAATTTGACGGGATCGTGGTGGTTTCGCATTCGGTTCAAGCTCTGCCCTTTGACGATTTGAAGCAACCGTTGAAAGCCGTCACCGACATCGATAAAAAGGCCGATGAAGGCCTTTTCCTCACGCCATGTCCTTTGCCGGCCAAGAGACTGATCTACTCGGGAACGGGCAAATTGGACAAGGATCATGATGATGTCCGCCGGTAAGATTGTTTCATTTTCGATGGAATACTGAAGATCCTATGAAAAGATTGCCTCTCTAGATATGCCGAAGCCGCCGAGAAAGGCGTGGCTCGAGCCATCGAGGCCGGATGTCAATCTCCGTGTCTGTTCTTCAATGTCAAGAGCGAATTTACCCAAGCGGGGATTGTGGCCGCTTTAGGTGGCTTGAAGGCCCTTTACGTTCCCCTGGAAATGCGAGAAGCCAAGCCTGAAAAGGCCACTAAGGTCCAGAAGATTGGTATCTTTGGCTCCGAGGACAAGGTTGGGGACAAAATGGAGCTGGTCAAGGCTTTGGAAGCCGGACGTATTGTCAGTCGTGATGTGGGCGGATCAGACCCTGAACGCATGGCTGCTCCAAGGTGAACCTCATATCTTATCTCGAGTGTTAGCAATTTAATGTAACAATCTAATGGCTGTTTCTAGGGTGGAAGAGTACATTCGCCATGCCTTTGAGAACACCGGCGTCAAGATCGAGGTCATTCAGGGCCAAAAAACGTTTGAGCAGGATTACCCGTGTTTCGCAGCTGTCAATCGGTGTGCCAGTGCCATCCCTAGACACGATGGACGCATCATTTGGCTCACTTACGAGCCCGAAGGCCCGGTGGAAAAGACCTTGATGCTGGTGGGCAAAGGTGTCACCTATGACACCGGTGGTTTGGACATCAAGGCCGGAGGTAATGCTCGTATTTCCTCTATTGATGTTACACATTACCGAATACTTACTTTTATCTCGATCCTTAGGCATCATGGCCGGCATGTGTCGGGACAAATGTGGAGCCGCCGACGTGGCCGGCATTCTCAAAGCCGTGTCCATTCTCAAGCCTAAGAACGTGAAGGTTGTCGGTGCCTTGGCTATGGTTCGAAATAGTTGTGGCTCCAATGGCTACGTTTCCGATGAAATCATCACTACTCGATCTGGGGTCCGACTTCGAGTAGGCAACACGGATGCCGAAGGTCGAATGGCCATGGCTGATGTTCTTTGTCACATGAAAGAGAAGGCTTTGAACGAGGTCAATCCTCATTTGATGACCATTGCCACTCTGACTGGACATGCAGCCAGAACTTATGGCGATTATACGGCCATCATGGATAACGGACCGGCCAAAAAAGCAGGTTGCTCTCGCCGGATTCAGGATATCTCGGAAGAGTTTGGAAACCCCTTCGAAGTGAGCACCATTCGCCGCGAAGACTTTGATCACAACAAGGACAAATGCGGAGATTATGTCGAGCTCCTTCAGTGCAACGTGAGTCCAGGCAGTCCCAGTGCTCGAGGACATCAATGGGCTGGAGCTTTCCTAGTCACTGTGAGTACAATTTAAAGGCTGATATTAAACTGAGTATCATTGGATATATTTCTAAATGTTTCTAGGCCTCGGGATTGGATAAGCACATGGTGCAATGTGAGAAGCCCATCAAGTATTCTCATCTGGATATCGCGGGATCATCGGGTTCTCTACCTGAACCTAATAAGGCTCCCACTGTGGTGCCGCTAGTCATGAATGCCTTGGGAGCTTGGTAAAACTATGATAAGACTCAAAATCAAATCAATCGAGTAGCTTCTCAACAACATCCGGGGGCTGATTAACTGTCAATGAATATGTTTCCAACCTGATTTTATATCGCTTTCTCTACCTGATATGAATAAACCAGTAACCATGATTCAATAGCCTTTCAATACTAAGTCTGCCGTGTAAAAAGCGAGATGCATCATGTTCGACGAAAACTAATTCCCAAGAATTCTGCTTTGTTCCAGGAGAATGTGAGTGCAAAATCGAGATCATTTCCGTGGCCTGCGGATTAAAACTGCACTCGGAGAATTTGGCTGCACAAGAGATTGCAGACAACATCCGCAAAATGAACATCCGTCTATTATTCAACATCTGTGGATTTCCGCACAAGGAACACCAAAAATCCGCTGACGACGTGAGTGCTCAAAATCTGGAACAAAGGAGGAACAAACCCGTCGAAAGGCTTAATTTAAGATTTAGGATGCTCTCTTCTGTCAACGGGGACCAATTTATGGGCGGCTGAGACAATTGACAATTTGTCGTTCAAGACGCAGCAAATCAGTCTCAAGACAAGATGAAGTCGTTTATTAGATTGCCTTCAAGGAAAAAAGGCTGGATTAGCAATTGCGAGAAACGATTAGGTCTTGTGCCATGATTTGGAGTTGGTTCGAGGCCTTTCCACGTTTTGTTTGTAAATTGGACTGTGTCTACTCGAACTTGATCCAATCTGACTGAGCTCATCTCAGTGGGAGCTTTTGAGTTGACATCCGTGAAATGAGAGAATATTCATGTCAAACTGAGGCAACAACAGAAAGCACTAAAGTCAGGGCTCAAAGTACATACACATCTTCATTGTATTGGCTCTCTTTCTTTCTATTGAGTGTTGCATTGAAAAGCTTAAAAGGATCAGCAGTTTTGAGGCAAGGAATATAATAACGAGGATATTGATTCATGGGAAACGAACTTGGGTTGTGTTCCAAGGTTGCTCGTCATTGTAACGAAGCCAGAGGCTCTTTGTTTCTGGGATCTTGGTTGAACACAAAGGGTCTCGGTTAACATCTTCATGGTTGGATTTGCAAATGCACTTTTTTCTCGGGTTTCCTTGGAAATTAGGAAAACCGCCTGTAGGAATGGCATTGCCGACATCAATCTGGTTAAAAATGCCATGGCAAATCACCACAAAATTGCCGTGAGTGTGCTTTTGCTCTGTTAGAATAAAAGCTCGATGAATTAGTCAACCAGCTACCAAAAGGGTTCGATCTTTGGCTGATATTGTTTATTTGGCTGAAAGCCAATTTTCCAATTCGTACTTTCATCAAACTTTTTTCGTTTACGTTGCCGGATCAACCATTCGTCCAAATGGGATCACCAATTTCGAAATTGTATTTGGATCAAATCTTTTAGTAAAGAGCACTCTGACAAATTTGGGCAATATTTCCTAACAAATTCTTTTCTCGACGAAGGGCCCTTTTTTTAAGAGTGGTCATGCACACTGTCAAAAAAACTGACAAAAGTAATCCAATGCCATTTCCGAAATAATTATTGTACTCTCGGTCTTGGCATCTCGAATAACCTTGAAATTGGAAGAGCCTATGAAAGCTGATTAACGAGCAACGAGTTTATAGCGACCACAATAAATCAATGAAAAGTTGCGGCTTATTTTTCTGCTATCTTGTTCAAATGGCAAATTACCCTTGCGCTATCTTTTCTTTGAATGATTCCCTTAGAGTATAAAAACCCCATTGAGTTTTTTTTGCGACAAAAGATGAATCTCAAACCTCATGAAGTTATGAAAATGTACATAGGTGTTTTGATGAGAGCTTTTCATCTTTTTGAAAAGTCTGATCTGTTGGACGGGGAAAAACAAAAACAAGATGTTCATTAGAACTCCCATTAAAAAGTCTGGGATCAATAACACAGACCGTCAGCTTTGATGATACCCTACACTGGATTTACGGCTCATGGAAGTCTTGCCAATACCTCGTTAGTCTTACTATCCCGGGCAAAACCTCCTCATTGCTTTTTTGGGTATTTTAGATATCCATGACTCCACAAATCAACTCGTTTCTGACGTTCCATTCTAAGATTGCCCTGACCTCGCAATTGATCTTCGAAATGTTGGTTCAAAGTCAAAGAAACGAGAATGGATCCATCGTCTTCAACATTGGGGCCTATTATCCCAACTTTGGATCCCAAGATTGGATGGAATTCAAAGCCTTGCAAGTGAGTCTCTCACCAACCACAAATACATTAGTAGACGACAGCGGAGAAACAGAGACATGAAACCATCTCTTTGTCTTTTACACTTGGTCATTGAATGAACTCAGTGTCAGATCAATCCTCATCTGTTTCTCTCCTTTGCAGTCCTATGGTACTGGCCTTCAACAACTCTCTGAAAGAGACGACGGTACCAAGAGCCGTCTGAACATTGTGGGTGTACAGTACATTAACTACTTCACTCGAAACGGGTAAGTGTACGTTCAACCCCCAAGAAGTGTATAACTGATTTACGCATGAAAGTTTTTGTCAGTTAATTAAGTCATCGCAGCTTATCTGCTTCACCGCTTAACTGCAAGACAATTACTGTCAATGTCGGATGGAATTATCAAACCGGATTGGCTGGAGCGTAGAGGATATCGATCAAGCAGTTAAGCGGAAAAGCTACGTAAATATTAGTTATTGAAGCAACATCTAATTAGAAGGTTACAGTGGAAATATTGTTTTCTAAGATGAATAAAAAAACGTGCACGTTAGCAAACCTGTTCAGGTTCAAAGGCCTGTTCTCGATCATACTTAATGTGTTGGTAAAAGTTGGGCATAACTTTTGTGTTATTGTAATTTGATTCAAATTTAGGCTGAAACGTGTATGTGACAAGAAAGATCGTCGAGCACTTGGTCAAAAAGTTGCCCTTGTACCGGGTGTTTAAAAGAAACGAAACGCCTAATTATGTATATCGCCTATAAATCCTGATTGAAGTCAATTATGAAACTCACTTGCATTGGATATAATTGGCCAAATACTTGGCTTGAAGAGTCAGAAAAAGTAATTTTCCAAATTCCATATTTGAGCGACGACGATTTTTCCCGTGAAAGGTCATTTCTGAAAACAGATCGTTCGAGACTCCGTCTATTTTTCTCCCATCCGAAATTTGGCTAAAATCGAAAATAAGGCGACATTGCGGGAATAAAAGCACATGTATTATAAGAATTGTTATCCGTTGCATCTTTTTGAGCTTAATACAATCTTATGTGAGATCAGCCATTTCCGAGTTGCGGACATAGTTTCCTGTTCCGTTTCTTATGAATCACCCAGTAAATGTACGTTTGTAAATTCAACCTTCATCGAGGCTGGAGAACAAGTGCTCGGCCATCTGATTCCATTAGTTCTAATCCCCAGACAGAAGAAATGGATCGATTTTGATTGTCTTGGAAACAGCCTCCAATCAATTAAGCTGGAGCACATTTTTATCACTAAACACAGACTTGGGTCATTTGGTTGTTCACACATTGTAATTATTTGCAATTACCTAAAAAAATTATAATAATTAGTTGATTTGCCAGAAAAAAGTTTTGAACAGTCTTCGAAAATTGGCAGTAGTGGTTACAAATGTTAGCCTTGGTTGTCATTAAAACCTATTTTTTTGGACTCGCTAAAAAAGTTGTCAAAACTAACTTTTGGACACAAAAACAAGCAAAATTGGTTGATTAGGCCAAAGTCCTGTATTGAATAGCCTTTAGGCTGGAAAAGTTCCATATTCTTTCCACTATTCCTTTATCATAGTTTTATATGTCAAATGTAGGTTATTATGGAATTACACGTGTATTATAGTGTTGGTAAAAGATTAACATCCAGAAAACGTTTTCGAATTTGCACTCAAAAACTCCCTAAGTCTGCCTTAATGTGTGACATACAGTACGTTAGAGAGTGTATCTCCGTACTTGAAGATGCGCAACCAGTTGTTCTTTCAACCGTGTGTCTCTTGCTGTCGCAAGTTTCTCTGTCAGAGGCCGCTTGTGGTTGGCTTGTTCGTTGGTTCGTTATCATGGTCAATCATCCTGATTGGTGTTCTCTGTTTCAGCTCGGCCTCTTCCATATGGTCCTCATCTATGGGCTATCTTCTTCCGACCGCTAAATCGTATGCCACGAGTTTGTTGGCCAAATTGGAACGAGGCCAAGAGCATCTTTGGGTGGTGTCTTGGCGTCACTTTATGATCATGGGGATGCTCAACCTGTGTCCCTACCTCCAATTCCCTTCTCAATGAAATCAAATTTGATTTGTTGTGATACGATAGGAACAAGCGACTCTGCTGTCCATGAAAAGTGCAGTATTTGATTGGAAGATTGTGACTCTGTAAAGGCAAGAAAACTTAAATATCCCTATGTACATATGTGTAACTGCACCGCTCCCACATGATCTTCGCAATACGATATGTAATGTATCAAAGCCGCAATAAATTACGGCCTTCGTCCAAACACTTATTGAATGATTTAGGTTAAATTGGTATTGCAAGTTCTCAATGTATCAAAGTCCTTGAAATGACTTTCTCCAACATGCCAATTTCTGTAGTTTCTTAAATAAGCACAAAAACAAACAACATTACACACTTTTTATGGTCTTTGCCTTGATTTTGTTTCGCTCCTAAGACCTTTTCTAAAGCAACGCAATCGTTCTAAATGATGACATAGTACTTCACCCCAAATTATTTGGCATTTTTTTGATAATATACTCTTGCGATGTTTTTTTGGCTGTCATTGTGGGGACAGGTACGGTTTTAATTTTTCTCTGTGACCATCTTCGACACTAGAAAAATTAAACCGTGTTAACGAGTATTTCCTGTAATGTCTCAAAACGACAATGAGCTGGAGCTGGAAAAGTCATTTGTAAGTTCCAAAAACATTTGAGACCAGTTTTGAGGTGGAGAGACAATGCCTCGCGCACATTTACTGGTGCGGCAAAAAATCCTTACATTTAGTTTTTGCAAAATAAATTAAGACTGTTTTCACAGTCTAGGTCAGGAGTCGGCAACCACTTTTGGGTCAAAGCCTACTAAATGGGTGGAGTGAAAAATCCCTTCTGGCCAACGAACTTGTGACCACCATACGATCCGAATGCCATTCCATTGAATTATACTTTTTGGGTGCACGTCAAGGCCAAGGCCTGCAGTCTGTCACCCAAACATTGATGCCCTCAAGGCATTCGTCAGCTAGCAATAGGATGCAATACCCGAGGACTGCATGTCAAAGGATGCAGGCTTTGTGTGGCCGCCTCGAGGCCATCATTGCTATTGAAGGGGCGCGTACATCAATGATTAGAATTGGCAAGACATCATATTTGTTATTTTTTGATATTTTGTTCATGAAGTATCACTGGTTGCCCAAATTTATCTTGATGAACTTCCAGATTGAAAGTGAAAAGATTTGTTGCACGGGCCAGAAATTGATGTAATGTCACTTAAAACACGCTTAAAAACTCAAAAAAATATAAAAAATATTTTCTTTAGTATAATTGTTATGAACAATTCGGTTGATAATGGTTTAAAATGTTGGTGGAAATGTGGATGAATTTTGCCGCTCAATTTTCATTGTCTGTTTTCGAACACTGTTCTCGAAGGACACAATCGGACCTTTTTTTAACCCGAAATATAAGGGTGCAAAAAATATTTTTTCAAATTTCAGGTTCCATGAGGCCACTGTAAGAATGGTAGAAAGGAAAATTCCGAAATTTGTTATTAAGCATATTTTAAGAGTCATTATATATTTTTTTGACCCGTGACGTAATCAGCAGACCTCGATAACAAATATGGCATTGTCCCTTCACCTCAAAACTGGTCCGAATTATATGTGGATCTTAAAAAATGATTTCTCCAGCTCAATTAAAAGCCTTGATAACCAGTTTTTAGTTACATCTTACGGTATAGAATTGACATTTTGAGTTGAGGGAGTTGGTGGTGCCGAAAATTTAAAAGATCTCTTTCTTAATATTTTCGGCACATTTTGAAAGAACCAAACCCTGGGAGTTTAAAGCCAAATACGTTTTTGGTCTCGGGTTTGTTTTTCAGAGAACACTAACGAACCCTGTAATAACATGGCAAGCAGTCGTAGCGTAGTGGTTGAGCATTCGCCACCTACCCTCAACATCTCTGGTTCGAATCCCGGGCCTGCCGGGTCCTAGTGGCCTGTGGTATTAACCAAGAAGCACTGGAATCATGGATTGGGAGGCTAGCAATAAAAATAATGATTTCCAGTAAGAACGATTCAATTACGTTCTTCTGCAAATGAGACCTTGCATATGTTGACAAGAATACGTAATTCAATTTTCAGCTCAATCGAACGTCGGAGACAAAAGTTATGCTCACTCAAATTCAGTGCAAATCTTATCGAGAATGAATGAACTAGCCCTTTTGTGGTAATCGTTTTACCGCAAAAGGGCGAGTTCATTCATTTTATTTCCGTTACGGAAAGTGGAACCCCCTGGTATAAGCAATACTTTCTTTTGGTTCTGGATTCTTACCCTCCCCTGGGAGAATGTAGCATTTTCTACCGGGAAAATATTAGTGACAACAAGCTTTACGGGGCCCATGTGGGAACAGGGGGTTTTGGGTGGGGAGAAGTAAGCGGGAGAAGTAAGTGGGAGAAGAAAGTGGGAGAAGTAAGTGGGAGAAGTAAGTAGTAGAAGTAAGTGGGAGAAGTAAGCGGGAGAAGTAAGTGCGAGAAGTAAGTGCGAGAAGGAAGCGGGAGAAGTGAGCATGATAAGTAGGGACAGGAACTTGAAACGAAAAAAAACTATTCGTCTTCTGAGCCTTTATTCGTCGCGAATTTTTTTTCGTCTTATTTGCATATTATTCGTCTTTTTCAAGCTCTTTACGCGTTGTTTTCTAATTTCCACGCAAAAAATAACTTCGAAGAAAGTTCAACGTCAAAGCTTCAGCCAAGGAAATAAATTGATTGATTGTCAATTCCGGTTTTGCACCAACAAAAAAAATCCACACTTAACAATCAACTTGGACTCGTAGCATTGCCCGCCAGACACGGAAAAGAAAGATTACTGTTGGGTTTAAAAAGCTTTCTGGCCATGAGAACAATTGATGTATCTGTAATTCTCACATTATGTATAACTCTACTGTATACTCTCCTTAAAGGAGGCATTTTCTAACTTTTGTTTTTACTTGACATATGTACCACTGAATAATTCTTGCCCATTAGGTTATTCCTGTTTTAAATTTTCTAGATTTTGCCGTTTTTGCACAAGTAGACAATTTTTTCCGTCAATAAGGAGATACATTTTGTCTGTTCAGTAAAAGCAGTTTAAACGTCTTTTTCGGTCTGTACAGGCACTCAATTTGTCTCCTTTTTTATCATAGTTATGAGTAGGGCTAGGGATTTTTTTTTTACATAAAAAATATTTTTTTACATTTTTTGCCAATTTTACGTGAATATAACATTTTAATTTTATTTGACATTTTATTTTGGAAAATTTCAACATTTTCTTAACATTTTTTGTACTTTTTGCTCAAAAATGTCATCCCAAAACCGGTTCTGAGGGACCAATTAATCAAAGGAAGGCTTGATTGAAAATTCCCGCCAAAATTTCCCGCTAAAATTGTCATTGTTCAGCTTCACATTTTACGATGCCAATCAATTAAAATCTTTGGAGAGGGGAAAAAGTGCCCTTAAAGTTTCTTTTTGTTATTGTGAAAAAGTTCACATCAGAAACTTTGTGACCCTTGTTTCCGTGATTATTTTACGTGGGCTAAATAGCTATGTGTAGAGTAAATTATGTTTTAAGTTGGCACTGTTGCCATTATTTACTCAGACTTTAATATCTATTGCCTTTCAAAGGGTCTGATGAATGAGCTATCTGACTTATAACATAAACTGTTTTGACGTCTAGCTTATAAAAACACCCCCCTATGTGAAGTGCAACCTCCCGTTTTTTAAGCTAGAGTTTTGACGGCATTATTTCCTTCAGATGTCTGGTCACACTGTCTTAAGTAGTCTTCTCAAGTCCTCCACGCATCTAGTCCCATTTCTCACACATTTCGTTGACTTTTTGCCCTAATTTTTAACATTTTTTTGCTCTTTTTGCTCTAAATTTCAACATTTTTTGCCCTTTTTGCCCTATATTTCAACATTTTTTGCCCTTTTTCCTGACATTTTGATGACATTTTTTGGATGTTTTTCCAACATTTTTTCCCGGGCTCTATTTACGAGTAAGTAGTTTCATTCGCCTTTTGGGCAAATTGATTCGATTTTTTACGTCTTTTTAGTGAGTTTTTCTTCGTTTTTTCGTCTTCTTCGAACTTTTATTCGTTTTCTTTTGTTTAATTGGGCATTCTTATTTGTCTTTTTTCGTCTAATAAGGCAATTATATTTGTCTTTTTTGGTCTAATTTGATAGTTTTATTCGTCTAAACTTCCTGTCCTTAGTGGTATGAGTGGAAAAAGTAGAATGAGGCTAGTCGTTTAACGATCCGTCTTCAGGGATAATGGCAATATTTAGATTTTTTTGGGGGAAAATAAAGCTGATTGAATTGTCGATTCAAAATTCATTTAAGGTTGACGTGAAAAGCTACTCCATTACTTTCATTGAGTCAAGTTTTTGGTTCAAGGCTAATCAAATTGAAAAGAGGACAGACACGGTCAGAGTTGTGTTTGAAGTCCCTGTAAAGCAGCCTTCTAATCTCAATAAAATGTCCACGATTGATGGAAGCTTTACCTACCTCTTCTTTTTTGCGTCCACTTGTGCGTTCGAATGTAGTGTACACTTAATAACATTTAAAAAAAAAATATTTCTCTCGTTTTGTTCCCACTTGCAATTCCCAATGCAACTTACAGAGGACAACGGCAAAGGCCAAATCACTGGTCTCTCCACTTAATTCACGAACCAAACACACACATGCACAAGTCCAATATTTTGTCCTTGTTTATCAACTAGTTGAGCCAAGCCAGGATTGCCATCTCTACCGTGCAACCCTTGAACAGCAAATAGGCCTGTAGTGTAAAAATATTTGGACGATCAGTTGTGGGAATCCTTTCACTTGAATGCGTAACAGAGAAAGAGATCAGCTTGTGGAGAGGAAACTCAATGAAACTTTGACTGTTTCCATGTATTTGTCCAAAATTCCTCTCCCTTTAATGTTCATGTCTGTGATAAGCCAGTAGTTCTTGGAAGGAGGTGCTCCTCTTCTCTCCTCTTGCTTCTTCAGTTTCAATCAAGTAGAGCTAGGTCAGTTGCAAGCTCTGGACGAGCTTCTTGAGGTCAAAAGATTAAACAATGAATGAGCCCGATTAAGAAGAGAGGAAACATGGTGTTCTGAATGGCTTTTTACGTTTGGATCGAAATACCCCAAGACATCATGGCATTTTGGAGTCACAATTCAATGAGGAACAACTTTACTTTTATTGTATTACATAAATCAAGGATTCCTTAATCCTTATGAAGTTCCGTGGTCTATGCATAAATGTAGGTCCAGGGATAAAGTTAAATACCTAAAACATTATTACTTTATTAATTACATTATTAACATATAACTTTTATTGAAAACATTTTAAAAAAGGTGGGATTCTGCCTTAATTTCAATTCATTACTCATGATGCTATGTTGCTATTGAAACATTACTCCTCGCAACATTATGAACTTTTCTACGCTGGTCAAAGGATTCACTGTAATGTGAGTCTGCAGTATTCTAGAATATATTTCTATTTATTATTTAAAGAAAAACGGCTAGCGCATCTCAGTTGAATCCCAATTTGCGGCTTAAAATTTTACAGGTAAAGGCTCCTTTTTTTGCTTCAACCATGTTCTCTTTAACTTTTCATTGCCATATTTCAAGTCAAAGCATTAAAATTTTTACCTTCTTTTCTAAATGGGAGGCAATTACTTTATGGTTTTGATCACTATTTTTTTACTTTGATCAAGTTTAAATCAAATTTTTGGCCGAAAAATTCAAAATGCAGGCCCTTGTAATGAGTCATCTTTCTGCTGTCTTTTGGTATTGTTTGTTAAAGAGTCAGCACATCAATCATAAAGGATGTTCCAATGAAGGAATATTCCCACTACTTGCTACTTTTTGGTTGCCAATAGCATATATTGGTTTGGTGGTTGTTTGCATTGAACGGGCAGATCAATGCTAACTTTTTACATCAAAGAGTTGAGTTTGGAGGGTAACAGTCAACCAGGATCGAACCCCATCCATCTGAACAACAAACCGACGTAGTTCACGCTACACTATGCCTCACCTACCCTGTCTTTTGGTCATATTGGCATTTTATTCATGTTTACTTCATTTATTATGAGTTTTGTATGTAGGGCGTATTTGCATCTTCAGGAACCAAATTAGCTAAAATGTAAAATGCTATGCATATTTTCATTGTTTGAAATAATCCACATTGCGACAAAATTTTGAAAAAACTAATCTCAATAAGATGTCCTGGATTGAGGGAAGCTCTACCTACCTCTTCTATTCTGCGTCCACTTGAACATTCAAATGTCACTTGAATAACATTTAAAAAACAAGTTATTTCTCTTGTTTTGTTCCCACTTGCAATTCACAATGCAACTTATAGAGGACAACAACAATTCACTGATCTCTCCACTTGATTCACAAATCAAACAAACACATGCACATTTTCAATATTTCTTCCTTGTTTATCAATTACTACTAAGTTGAGGCAAGGAAGTTTTCTTTTCCCAACCAGGATCGCCATCTCTACCGTGCCACCTTTAGACATCAATAAGGCCTGTAGCGTAAAAATATTTTCACAATCAGTCGTGGGAATCCTTTCACTTGAATGCTTAACAGAGATCATCTTGTGGAGAGGAAACTCAATGCAATTCTGATTGTTTCCATCTAATTGTCCAAAATTCCTCTCTCTATAATTTTCATGTCTGTGATAAACCAGTAGTTCTTGGGAAGAAGTGCTCCTCCTTGTTCAGTATCAATCAAGTAGAGCTAGGTCAGTTGTACGCTCTGGACGAGCTTCTTGAAGTTAACCATTCACATGCAAGATCAAGTACAAGATTGCAGCAATAAGAAATCAATTTATTGCAAAAATACTGTTCATGTATATATTTTTGCCTTACGCTAGATTTCTATTGTTAACCTGAAGTGCTCTAGTTTAACCAAGGTATCCTTGGTTTAACCAGTATTGTACCTAGAGTCGCATTCACATACCATGTCAAATGCCTGTTCTATAAGCACACTGATTGTTACTTAAAAGTGGCTACATGATTATTCAGTATGGGTTCGTCAGAACATGAAATACACGGGGGTTTCACTTACCGGAACGGAAAACTGCGTCTTTTACGTGGGTTCTTTCTACTCGGGCCTGAGAAAGAGTTGAATCGTAGAGTAAGTTAATTTCGGGCAACTCTAAACCACCAAGTCAACCAGATTTCTTGCCTCTTGAGCTGTTGCCACCTAGGTCAGGTGGGCAAGTGCCAGAGGCGTCGGTGGAGCGAGGAAGAGGAGCAGGCCGCTCCTACACCTCCACCTCTGACACTTGCACCACCTTCCCGAGGTGGCAACAACTCAATCGGAAGAGTGAGTTGTTACTACTACTGGTTGACTAAGTAGTTCCGAGTTACCCTCAACCAACTTTCTCTCCTCCTCTCCTCTTACTCAGGCCCTGGTAGAATGTAACCCGAGTAAAAGAAATAGCTACTCTCTTCAATACATAAGTTTGAGAAGGCGCATTCGATTGAGGTGAAATTTGAAAAACGTGTTCTTCTCAATGCAAGCCAGGTCTCATTTGCAGAAGAACTCAAATGATTCGTTTCTGCAGGAAATCATAATTCTCATTGCTAGCCTCCCACTCCATGATTTCCGTGCTTCTTGTATTGAGTTACATGCAGTAGTCACGGCCTTTGACGGCTTAAATGGGCGAACCTGGGTCATTCCCGAAAGTGAAATTAATGCTTGTTAAGTGGAGTGGCAATATCCCCCATAGTGCGGACAGCCTCTATCAAATTGGAACTGCGAAGCTGCGTTCTGACTCCAACAAAAACAAAACAACAAAACAGCGTAGTAGCTAAATCATTGCAAGATGGCTTTACATGTTTAATTGGTCTTCTTATGGAAGACATACGCATTCGTACATTAATAATAATGAATGTGTCAGACCGCAGACGAAGCACTTCTTCCTTATTTAATATTTACTTCTGCCTCCTTGAGTAAATTTTTAAGTAGCATGACTAATATGATATTTATCATTCTGACATCCGTAGTGCATCACCACCAAATTCTTAAAGAGATAAACAATCAAAGCAACAATTTCATTTGGTGGTTGTTTTGTTGTTCATACCTGGTGGCAAATTTAAACAAATCTTGTCTCTTGGAAAAATGATACTCAGGTCCACTTTGATGGGTTTCAATTTATATGAATTTAATTGATTTAGAAATGTCTCGGGGTCAATGTGGTCCCCAGGAGCCTTGACCTCAATCCAATGGACTTCTCTGTGTGATCCATGTTTAAGGCCAAGCAAGAAGCACTGAACTGCTGTAGTGGGAGGCAAAGGGTGAGAATTTTGATTTCCAAAATGATTAATTCAATTGCGTTCTTCTGCAATCGAGACCCGGTTTAAATTCAGTAGACTACGTATTTCAATTTTCAACTCAATCGAATGCCGAAGTGAAAAGTTATGCCTTCTCAAACTTATGTACTGCCCCTTTGGTGGTAAAGCAATTACCAGAAAAGGGCAAGTTCATTCATTCTCGGAAGGATTTGCACTGAATTTGAGAGACCATAACTTTTGACTCCGATGTTCGATTAAGCTTAAAATTGAAATACAAGTTTAAGTCAACCAAGACAAGGTCTTATTTGTAGAAGAACGTGATTGCTTGGTTCCTAAAAGAGATCATGATTCTTTTTATTAGCCTCTCACTCCGGTGAAGTTCAGTGGTTCTTGGGCCAAGGCATGCAAGAAGGCGCATCCAACGTGTCCAAGGTAACCGTGCCAGGAAATCAGTTTTGGTCTCAGCATTTAGACTTTAGATTCGGTCTCAACAGGACATCAACCGTGCCGGCTGTGGACAGGTCAAGCATAGACTTGACCTGTTCACTGTCAAAAGACGCAGCCATTGTGAAGCTGTTTGTAAAAATAGCTGTATTAATTGGTCACGCAGTCAATGTGAAGAATATCAAAGATAGTTATTCTACTATATTTTTTGGATTGTTAGTGCTAGGGTCGGAGGGTTGAGCCTCGCCGGCTAGCGAAGCCAGCCATCACATCGTCCAAATATTTCCGACAGGCAATTTCAAGCTCGGTATCAGAATGGTTCTCCGTCTGTGGGTGTGGATTAACGTCTAACTGTTTCTTTGAGTGAGTTATTGGAGGCGAATCGAACCTGGGACCTCTCTTACTAAAAGGAACTGCGCTAACCACGATACCATGTCTTCTCACCGCTTCGTCACAATGGGACACTGTAATCACATGCGTTTTCTTTTCTTACCGCTGGAGCCACCACCCCAACTTCAATCCACCTGTCTTAGCTTGGAAGAAGCGAGAGTGCTTCAGTTAAAACGTGATAAATCCCTCCTGTGAAGGGCCTTTTGCCAAAATGAGAACAGAATTGACTGGAGTAGAGACATATCTAAGTCATCAAACAATCACTCTCAACATTGGTTGACAAAATGCTGAGGATTTTACGATCAAAATGATATCAATGATATTACACTTCTTCACAATCCAGCACTACTTTGCCCATCTGCCAGTCTGCGCTCTGTTACCTTAGCGGGAAATTTCTAAATTGCTCGCTCTCTTCTCAAAGGCAGACGAGACGCGGCAGCTGAGGCTGGAGTGTGAGGAAAAGTGAAATCATCACTATCATTTTGATCGTAAAATGCTCGGCATTTTGTCAACCAATGTTGAGAGTGATTGTTTGATGACTTAGATATATCTCTACCCTAATCAATTCTGTTCTCATTTTGGCAAAAGGCCTTTCACAGGAGGGATTTATCACGTTTTAACTGAAGCACTCTCGCTTCTTCCAAGCTAAGACAAGCGGATTGAAGTTGGGGTGGTGGCTCCAGCGGTAAGAAAAGAAAACGCATGCGATTACAGTGTCCCATTGTTCAACTAAAAAAATACTGCGTTCCCTGACTTATCTCGCAAACTAGTCAAAGGAAACATGTCAAAAGCTTTAGGAAATGGCAAATGTCATTCTAGCGACCAAATTGTGATCTGTATCATACTCCTACTTATCTGTCCGTTTTCAAGGATCGTGATCGTCTTTGCCCTTGCGAATTTTTTGTACTCCCACCAATCCTTTCGTGGGAAGATAAAGACACTATTGGTCAATTGACCTTGTCCCAAAGCACCAAAGCACCAAAGCACCAGCTCAGCATTGTCTCTCCCGAAATGTCTATTGCCCTTGTCTGGCCTTGTCCACAGCGATTCTTTCCATTTTGGGCGTGGGCAATCAACAAGTCGTAAATCGACCGTCCCTATTGCAACCACCAGTAATAGTGATGTCCACCCATTTTATGTTTCTTTTTTTCTACTGGATTGCCAATGGCCTTGGGTCGAACTAGGGGCCCACAATTCTAAGGGCCACAAAACAAGACCCAATTACAAGAACAACGCCACCCATTTTATGTCTTTTGCTTAAATATTATTGGGTCTCTAAAAACTTTCCTCATTCTTCTGTTCACCTCTTTGATGAGACACTAAGTTTCGTCATTACTTTCTTAGTGCTTTCGCTATCCAATTCAAAAGAAACTATTCTTCCTCTTCCAACCTTTATCCCGAACTTATGATGATGTGGAGGGGGTTTGCGTTCAAGAAAAGGTCATTTTTTATGAATAATCGAGCAACGGTCTCCAGATTCAGGTAGTTCTTCGTGATACCATTTCTTACCGTGTCATCTTTGTGGTTCATGGAGATGGCAAACTCGTAAAAGGAGTTGTAAATCAACGGACCTACTCGTTCCAAAAACTGTTACGAGCCCCTCTCTTTGGAATTGATATGGCCATCTCTCGTCACGAGGCAGATAGTTGTCTATTTTCCCAAGAATTTCTGGCCACGATGCGTTTCAAGCTTTCTTTATCATAGCCTAATGGGAATATTTCCTATTTGTCTCTTGGAGGAGGACATTTCATTTCATTGTTATGCCAATATATACGCGGCTGTGGACCATTCCTTGTCGTCTTCAGTTCCTCCCCTTTTCGTCGGAAACAAATGGCACAGATAATACCTAGCAAAAGCATTCCACTATATATGTAGACTCCTAAGCCTATTTCTGTGAATGTACCGTTCTAGAAATGTACTGAACCATTCCAATGTGGAGGGTTGAGCGCATAGAGAACAAAAGAGTGTTTAAGGGTGCTACAATTGCGCGTTTCATGTCAGCTGTTATCTTGATAAAAAAGCCCGTGACACCTTTCAAAAATCAAATGGAGCGCTCTCAAAATTGCATTCCAACATTCAAGGCCAGAGATTTGCTTCTAAGGTGACTCAAACTTATACTGAGGTTGCACACGCTAATAGAGAGCTTAAACAATTTAGCTCATCATGACTGGAACCTCAGGTATCAGCTGAATTAAAATCAATATTTCAATTGCATGGGCTCAAAAAAGGAAGCTTAGTCACTCTTTTGTCCTCTATGATTGAGCCCAAAATTGTTTCTTTGTTCCACTGATATCACATGAAATGCTCATGGACATGTACTCGTACCATAAGATCTACCTTCCTCCGTACGTCCCATGCTATAATGTCAACGTACGTAACTATATTTTCTTATTTACTGGAGATGAATAACAGTAGATTTGCGTGAGTAAGAAAACTAATATAAAAATGTGCTGACTGCCCTCTGTCTTAGCCATAGACTCGACGTAAGTTAATCCTCATTGCGCCATTTTATTTCTACATTCCGTCGTTAAAGGCCCGTTGGCCTTTGTTCGTCGTGTAGCATGTCGGAACTGAATTTATTGACCTGTCACCCCATAATAAGCCATAGTTTGGACCGATATGGGGATCGTGCCAAGTAAGAGCCTTTGGCCTTCAGTTGGGTTTGGTGCCTTGGAAGCACCGCCTTCCATTGGCCAGTTATAATCTTGTTAGTTGTAGATCAGGGTTAGGCAATTTGCCGATGGAAAGATACTATATACGTAGTTGAGTTGGATTGGGGTTGGGAGCTCTCAGCATCTGGCCACTCATTTGATTTGTTAGTCAAGAAGCACAAAGACTCTCGTCACATGTTCATCAATGTTTCTTGAAACATTTTGCCGAAGTTTGACATATTTTGACTGCAAACTTTTTAACTAGACCATGGAAAGCCTCCGTTTGCATAAGGTCGTCTCACTTGCCGTGCAAAATATTTTTCAATGGAATGCGAATTCTTTTCAAGTCTGCGACTTTTGAATAGCAGCATAAGTTCAATACTTTGTCATTCCACCGTCTTTGAACTTTATCCACGAGTGGAGTGTAGTTCAAATTGCACCAACTAACCAACCAACAGTGTCAGTCGGTCGATTTCTTTACATAACTTCAGCATTGGTCTACTACATTCCTCATGCATGCGTAACCGTCGCTCATAGACTAATTCAATCTAGAGGGGGTTTGTTGTTAATGACTAGAGTGCGTAGAAAAATTTACTGATTTTCACAAAAAAATTTAATTTAATTTACTCCAAAAAGGCCAAAAAACAACAAAAAAAAAATTTTTTTTCCCAAACTGTATCAAAAATGGTAATAATGAATCTAAAGTTACATTTAGTCATTCTGGTAATCATTCTTTGGAATCTAGCTACAACTCAGCACATTTAGTTATTTCTGGCTAAATATTAGGGCATTATTTCTGGCATATAAGAAATTTGTACTGAAGACAGATGTATTCAGCGTGTCCAAGTGTTCAAGATCAAAAAGAGCTAAATTCCTCAGTTTTGGGGCAAATTTTGGAGCTAAAAGAGCTAATTTTAAAAAGGCTTAAACACTAATATAATCAAATTTTTGGACCTTACGTAATTGGCAGTGTCTTTAAGACATGGAAAAAATTGCTTTTTAGAGTTTTTTTTTACTGTCTTAAGAACGGCCAAGAAAAAAGGTTGTTCTGCGAAGTGATGTTGGCTTTTTTATGTTACAGGAAGAGCAACGATAATGAAAGACCTTTATGCCTCGGTTATTGGCAAAAGCCCTTTTTTCATTCGAGGCCGACCAGAGAAAAATCTAATTTAACCCCTTGTTTGGCCCGTAATTCAAAGCTCACAAGCTAAATTTCAATCACATCAAATGAACTTTTTGTCAGTTAGAGTAGAGTAGTTAGAATCAAAGAGTAAGCTAAGTCAAGGTTTTACTCGGTACCAGCACGTTAATGGAGACCAAGACTAGCCAAAGTTGCTATTTTTTGGCTTCAGCAAGAAGAGCCATAGTTTGGTGTCAATTGTCCTGAAAATCCTACGTATTTGTAAGAAGAATGACCATTTTTAAACCAGCCTCATTTTGTTGAGGTAGAAAATCTGGCAACTTCGAAAATTGTAAAAAGGAGCCAAAAATATCTAAAATTCTCAGAAAAAGAGCTAAAAAAGGCCAAATATTTCAAAAGGAGCTAAAAGAGCCAAAAGAGCTAAATGCTCAAATTTGGAGCCAAATTTCCAAAATATGAGGAAAAAGAGCTAAAATTGGTCAGGCTGGATGTGTTAGCAAGTGTTTTTTGGCGCCAATTATGACTTGACGTGAACAAAAATGGTCCACGATAAGGGCCAAAAAATTTAAAATTGGACCAAAAGGGGCAAAAAATTTGAAGAAAATTTACGATTTAATTAATTTTTTTTACTCACTCTATTAATGACTTATGTTTTAGTTTTTAGTCTGTTCGAGCAAAGTAATAGGAGTACTAAAAAGAGAAGGGCCTTTAATCCTACAATAACTAGGGATGAGTGGTCCTAGGAGCCTCAACTTATGTATTGCTTGAATATCTTCTTCAAGGTAAGATTTTTAGGGCCTTGAATTCACTGGAACCTTCAAACTAACGTTTAAGCCATTGCCATTTCGTGCCAAACAGTTTGAGAATGGCATTTTTGATGCATGATTTGGCTAAACAGATTCCGGTTTCTTAACCTTTGAGCTATTAGGACCTTTCTTAGCGCCTTGATTTTGATCTCTTGATTACTACCCACGGTGTTCCGAGGTAACTAAATAGTCTCTAAATATGGATTAAATTGTTTGTTAAAAAATGTTATATTTATTAGATTTTTAGGTATATAACTTTTTCCCTGGACCTAATCTTATATAATACAATAAAAGTAAAGCTGTTCCCCATTGAATTGTGGGTCCAAAAAGTGCCATGATGTTTGTGGGTATTTTGATTCAAACCTAAAAAGCCATTCGGAACACCGTGTACCCTACTTAGTTTCTTAGATTAGCTGGAGCCAATTTCTCAGGTAAGTTTCTTGTTCATTCGTCTTTAAAAGTCTTTTCTTCCCAGACATAATAAAATGCGAATACGTTTTCACTTGCCAGGTGTATAAAGATTATTATTTTCTGACCCTTTGCCTTTGATTGCCTTGAAATTGGCATTCTCCGTCAACTATGAAATACTGCACGTACCTCATATCCAAGACAAGTTCCTAGAAACTGAATCCTTTCTGGCTTGGTTCCTCTAATTGAAGAAATGGACTTGTCAAGATTGGTGTTCCCTGTTCCATTGGCTCATGGAAACAAAGCTCTTGAGACTCAACTTGTTCCAATTTGTACCACCGAACTTGTGTTTCGAGAGCAGACCTCAATGGTTATTAATTGCGTTGCCTTTTCAGGATCAAGACAAAGAACAAGTGATTACGTTCTACGTGGGTAGAATTAGCGGGCAAACATTGCCAAAACTCAAGCATGGTTTCTCTTTTACCGCATATACTTGTACAATATAGCCTCCCATTATTTGTTGCTTCAGGCCCATTGAGTTCGAAAGGCTCGATTCATTCGACTTTTTTCGCCACATAGGACCCCATAAACACGGTATTGAAACCTCTTTTGATTCACAAGGACGCAAGAAGGGGAAAAACTTTTACAAAATGACTTTAGTAGTTTTGGCATGCAAGCGATCACGTCAAGAACGAACGAAGGTCGTAGGTTCGTTCTAGTGAAAGAAGTTTTCAATTTTGCTCGACCGTGGATCCGTTTTGGGGGTTCTATTCTTCTATGATGCTCCACGATATGCAAATTTTTCCGATGAACTCTTGCGGCTTGATTCGCTGAAAGCTTCCTTCCTTTCCTCATTCTTGATGCTTGAGGTCGATTTCAGTGGTATATGGGCTACAACCAACAATCTCAAGTTATCTCTCCATTACTGTCTCCGAAACTATTTCCGCCGACAACACAGAGCTAATGTTTGAAGACGACAGAAGTTATGTCGTTTGGAGACAAGCCCCAAATTAGTGAGCTACGAAGCTCGCTTACAACAGAGTCTTAATGTCCTTAAATTACGAGGTGTCGACGAAACAGACCTTGAGCTCTCAGCTTCCTCAATTGAGACTTGTCACAGATGGAACAACGCCAAATGTTGGTTAGTATCCTGGATGATGAGATTGCATAAATTACTCGAAATTGGAGTGACAGAAAATGACGGAGGATTTGAGCATGGATCAAGTTCGTCTCAGAACAACAAGTAGATTGACGAAGAATTTTTTTTGACTCGGTTGACGTCGGCAAAACCTACGTCTGAATTCAGAGGACCCAGATTACTGTACAGAGATCTTTTTTTGGCCAAAAAAGAGGATCATGCTCCCTAGGGTATGATTTTTCCCTTTGAAATCATTACGCTTACCAAACTTTTTAAAGCTCCAAAAGTTTCTTCCATGTCAGGCCCTTGTAAGACCAGTAAATGAATTTGTCTCTGTTTAGTAAGAGTACGTTTTCGATCTAATTTAGGATGATTTTCGATAAGAGGAACCTCTGCTTTAATCAAGAACAATCCTGCATCCCCTTTGGAACTCATCTACTTAGCCAAGGATCCTTCAGGGCTCATATCACTCTCAAGTACTACTTTCTTGTTTGGAGCGCTTTAAATGGTGAAGATCCGGCAAAGAAACGTGACTTGTTGAGCCAGAGGGTCGCATGTTAACGCATCTAATTCGTGGTGTTTAGTATACTATAATTGCGCTTGAGTATACTCTAATCTTAGTTTGGTCGTAACATGCGGAATAATTGAACAAACCTCAAAATAAGTATACTCTTCCGGCAGAGATATTTTTAAGTATACTCTAAGGGCACGAGTGCACCTTTGTGTTACACTCGCGCTCTTTTAGGTTAGAGGCTGTGACTCAGTGCGCCCATTTCAGCGAGGGTGAAATAAGCCTAAGTTACCCATATCTGCTACATTCTGCGTTGAGAAAAGCTGTCTGACCATAAAAAACTGTTTGTGTAGAAACACTGGGCCTGTGTTGTTAATCTGAACTTGAACAGTTAAACTTCAAGCCCAATTCACAATTGCCAAATTCGGACTCGTTCAAAATCGAACTGAAAGTTGATTTCTCAAAGATTTTCAAGTCCAACTGAATCTAATTCAACTTTAAGCGGGAACTCTTGAGGAAAACGACCAGAGCAACGATTTGATCATCTTCCAACGTGCGCGGAAACATCAAAAAGTGCGATGACAATTGCAAAAGACAAATGAATGAGCCTTCCTTAAACATCACCATCCCCAGATACAACGAACGAATGGATGGCTATGGAATCAATAGAAAATTTTGAATAATTGTGAATAAAAGGATACCATCGACTCCGCTTGCAAATCCATCCCTCATCACTCAATGGCCACACCTACCAATGGACTTGTCCACGGATCAACCAACTACGCAAAAGCATAAAGGAAAAAAAAATGAACTGGAATAATAAGCCGTGCTCATGGAAGGCCCTGCCAAAATTGCCCATTTTCAACCCAAGAACCCACAACGCTCCCATGTTATCAAGAACGTCATTTCAGTCCATGTGCTTATGTCTTTGAGACACTGTACCTATTTTCGGGTTTGAAATTGATGCCAAAAAATCGTTTCAAGGAAAAAAGGATTTGGTCTAAACATTCTCAAGAGTTCATGGAAGCATAACTACTAGTAGAACGACCAAACGGATTGGATCGTGTCCCGGACTTTCTTCACAATTATCACTTTTAATTCAAAAGATGCTCCAATATGTTCATTTATGTTAATCTCCTAACGAGTAATTAAGATGCAAGTTTTCGCCACGGAAACGAAAAAAGACATTGAAAGAATAAATGGTGCTGTTTCAATAACATATTCGAGGAAATTTCAATACCAATAGAACTATGGATTACGCTTTTTGTATCCTTTAATTCTGATAGCTCCGAGGACTTGTTTTTTTTTTCGGGACCTCTCGAGACCCATTTTCGTATGACATACTAAATGTTTAGTGTATTTGAGCCACAAATGACAAATTGTTGTCTTCAATTTTGAAAACGAGGAAAGAACTAGGTCCACCATTTATGTTTTATTATTATCAATAATTGCGCAAATACTGTACCAATGAAATTCAGCTCGACTTTGAAATATCTGTCACAGAAACCCTCCTTGCCCCCGTTTTGGCATAAAAAAGCGTATCAAATCTATCTTTGGTCTCGCAAAGCTATCCTCTACTTTAAAATTGCATGGGCAAATTGTGTGAGTACACAACAATTGCTATACTCATCGGTTTGTTTCACGTTAAGTATACTTGAGGTCAGCTATGTAGTAAGACCAGAGTTGAGTATACTCTAAAACAAATCGATCTTATGTGCGTTAACATGCGACCCAGATTTGCGTCATTTCCAAGTCCAGACATGCTGGGACAGTTTATCCTACTGAAATCTCTGCTTAACCATCGTGCCAACACTCCCATGTCGTACTCTAGCTCATGGTTCCAAAATTTCAGCATGGAGAGTGTATACACTATAACGCAAGTTTGACGTCGGCAGTTAATTGGATGGAACAACAAAATGCCTGTCCCATCTTCGGAGATGTAAGGGGTCCCCATACGTGGAATAATGGCCTCCTCCTGCTCGTGATTCAAGACTAGTCTCGACGGCAAAACTGTCAAGGTGTCCCTATTGAATAGAGGTTTATGACACTTCTGGTGTGGGCTGAAATCTGGCCGTTCCTGGAACCCGTTCCCCCAACTTTGTCGTCGCATTTGCCAAAGCTGGCGGACAATTTTGGACCTTGAGTACAAAAAACTCGTTTCCGGCATATGTTCCATGAAATTGCGATTATCTCAGGACTCAAGCCACACTAACGGTTTTAACTAAGCAGGAGATGGTTCCATGGAAGCACCCACCAAACACTTGATTCCAGTCCTGAGAGGGTAAATTAATGTTCCTAGATGAGGCCATGAATGTCCGTGAAATAGCTTTCAAACGATTTTCCAAGAAAGTTAAGAAAATGATAGCAATGCCTGTTGGCACATTCTAATTTGGAAGGAAAAATTCCAATACCATCAAGGAATGCTTTAGGTAGTTTTTTGACAAAAGTAACATCCAACTATGGTACAAATTAAACCATCCACGTTTTCCACTTTTGATGCTGCTTTGAGTTATCAGACTGTCAGCAAATAACGTGCTTTGTAAATATAGCTTCTCCTCTCCAGGTTTGGGAATATTGCCACAAGTCCTTGGATCCGTTTTATCGTACACTCGAGCACTGCAAACAATTTCCAGCCATCAGAAACACTTCCGATGTGCTTTAGAAGGAATTTCTTCGAAGTGCCATCATTTCAAATTGCTATGTCTGGCAGGCTTGAATTGATCAAAGTTGGGAAATGCAGACACGAGGGCAACACTCTCTTGCCTCCAGTCATAAAGTTGGGATTCGTCTTTCTTTCTTTCTTTCTCACGGTCTTTCTTGCTTTGGCTGTTTCCACCGCGTCGATTTGGCGAATCCTCTAGTCACGATTCTCGACTTTAATGGATTCCAGAATTGGCTCACTTGTTTTTAACATCGCAGATATACTTTATTGAACCTTCCCGGATGTCTTGGCTGAAGGAAGGAGACCAAGTGCAATCATTCAAATCATCCTCCTCAATCCAAGATCCAGACGACAGACGCATGAGCGCACTTCTGGAGCAGAAGTGATGCAGTTGAATTAGCCAACAGGGACTCCTGACTTGTCCCTGAATGAATGGAACCGACCAACCAAAAACCAAGACAATAATATGTCCCACTTAGTGTAGGTTATCGCCCACTGCTTGACCTTGAAGGTCTCGGCAAATGGGAGGGAAACGTGGAACAAATTGGAGAGTGTGAGAAGTTGGCTGAGTGATGATCTCAAACCTTGGCACAAAGTACTTCATTTCCTCCAGCCCTTGAAACCTCGATCCCTCAAATGGGTGTACGCTAAAAGTAAATTCATTACAAAACTGCAAAGTTCCAAAGGTGGGACCAGAATGCGAAAGATCCAATTTGAGCCAGGATTGGTGGAACTGGCGATACAATCTATGTGAAGTCCCACAGATTATTTTTATGCGCGAGGCAACAATCTCGGTTCTTGGAAAGAAGCAAACAATGGTTTTAAGCATCTTCCATGGAAACGGCCAAGTTGTTTAAAAATCCAAAACTTTGAAAAGTGGGGTTATGAATGGTCGAGGCCTAAAAACACGAGATGCATCCATTTCCGATCGATATTCTATTAATAAGAAGACAGAGCTCAATTTGGAGAGTCAACAATCTGTGCAATAAAGGCAAATTTGTCTTCTCAAAATAGAATCTAGCTCTAAAAGTAATTGACCCTTTAAGAACAAGTTTAAAGCTTACTTGTGAAGCAACTTTTATGAATATTGATGTACAGGTAGCTCAACAGACATAAAAAGAACAAGTCTTGATTGAATACCTACTATCGAAGGAAAGAGACCTTAGAGAGCTTTTTTGTTCCAAGCGTTTATCTTTTAACAATCCAATTCCAAAAGAAATAATGTTTGGGAATGCATTTGTTAGAAAACACTCGTAACGCCCTAGAAAATTGAGAGACGACATCAATCATTCGCCTTTCTCCAATAAAAGCTTCACTTTGAAGTCTTGGGAAATCCATTCAAATCTGTGCAGATTTGATGAGTTCTTTCCCTTCAATTTAGCACTTCTTTCGCGAAGAAGCTTTATGGCACCACTTCAAGGTAAGGATTAGGACCATTTCCATCCAAGGAATCCGTAGATACTCAAATACCAACCTTTGAAGACGGATGATCCTTGACTTATTGAACCCATTTCTCAAAAGAAGCCAAACCGAAACTAGGTCAAAATTGAGGCAGATTTTTTCAAATATTGGAATTCTTTCTTTTCAAGGATGCACTTTGTTAAACGACAACAACAAAAAACTTAAGCCCGAATACAAGGCTTTGTTGAAAAGGTATTGTGTCTAATACTTAATTCAGCGACTTCATTGTTCCCATGTTTATCATTTTGAAACATTGTTCAAGGTCTGAAAATGTCTACAGTCGATGCCTACAAGCATAATAAAAAGTAAGACAAAGGTTTGCTTTAAATCTTGGCAAATCTTAATCCACGTAACTTGTGAACATTATAAACATGTATTTGTTCGAAAATTTTGTTCATCTAACCCAGGGGTACGCAACCTCTGGGCCCGAAGCATATTTTCGTGGGCCCCAAAGTAAATTCTTTCTCACTATATAGAGTGGGTCTCACGCCCTTGTTTACCCACTTATGTTGGTTTTCAATTGCAAGCATTAAAAATAGCTTCCTGCAATAGTGTTTTTGGCATCAAGTTTTCGCGATTTCCAAGTTTTCTTCTTGGATTTTCATCTTTTCAGCTGAAGTTGCAACTTTGAATTATTGGCGAGTTATGTATCATTTTTCATTAATTTGATTTTATTGCGATGCCGTGTGCTTTTTGTAATCTTTTGAATAATGGCTCACTTCTCCAGGGTATGATTTCCTATACAATATTATTGATATTTATTTGACAGTCCATTTTTGTAGCCAGGAGGATTTAAACATAACATTAAAATATTTTAAGAAGCAAATATTTGAGAAAAATGTGTTTCAAGCAAGCTAGTTAAGAAGGGCCTAGACTGGGCATGGAAAATCTGAACTGTTTTTCATTGTTCAATCCTTTTGTACAACTGAATATGTGGAAACGGTAGCAGATGGTCATGAATATGATGAAAGGGGTTAAAAGGGTTTATTACAAAATACGATTACAAGGACGGCCCTTTGTTTGAGAATGTGGGCCCCGGCACAAATTCAGTTACGTTGTGGGCCTTTGCCGTCTTATGGTTCTAAGCTGTAACGGGACTTTCAAAACTTGATGGGTATTACGTCAAGTTATTGTACTAGATACCACCTACTGTGTATTCTTGGGAAACCCGTGGCAGCCATTTCTTGTGCTGTCATTCCTACAAAATCTTCAAAACCCGACAAATACATATTGTTGCGTATAATGTAAGAAATAAGCCTATTGACCAATCTCAAGATTCGAAATGGTGTTACAACGATTAGTCAGTCATAAATTATGATCAGTTTGCTCACTCAACGTGACTTTTGATTTTTAGAACGATAATATCGTAGCTGAACTCATATAGACTCAACACGGTGTTTCCGATGGCTTTTTAGGTTTGGATCGAAAAACCAAAGATATCTTGGCATTTTTGGACCCACAATTCAATGGAGAACAGCTTTATTCTTATTGTATTACATAAGTTGAGGTCCAGGGAAAAAGTTATATACCTAAAAACCTATGAACTACAACTTTATTGATAAACTTTGATGAAAAAAACTAAAAAGCCATTCAAAACACCGTGAATATGAAGACATAATTTACGAGATCTACTTTGGCAATTTGACAAGTTTAAGACAAGGATAGCTCTAAAATCTAGTGACTTCCGTACTGTTTTGCCTTCCTTTGGTGACAGATTTTTAAGCTTAGATTAAATTTCTCTAAACAAGGCCTGCAATAACAAGGAAACCAATAAAAACATTGTTCCTCACTCAAAGGTAAAGTGGAATATTTTACGAAAAGAACCAATCCACTATTGAAAATTGTGACTTTGAGAAATATCAAATGTCTTACAACAATAAATCCCAATGATGGCCAAATAGGGCTTAATACGATAAGAACTACTTAGCTAAACCCCCTTAAAATGCATATCTAAGAGGAAATACGTTCCAATCATCTTCACAACACCAAGTTGGACATTTGCCTGAAAATTGAAAGAAATCTTTCCAAAAATGTGTTTTTGTATGTGGTGTGGATTTGATATTTGATTTTATACACGAAGGACAATATCTAAAATGGAGCAAAAGAGATTTTTTGAAGTTTTGCTAACTTTTACAAAACATACAGTGAAGGCACTTGTATGTATACGTCCCTTTCATAGTTCAAACGGCATGATTTAAAAGTGCATATCTTAAGTGCGTTTCAAATACCATGGTCAATCATTTTGACCTGTTTTGACAAAACACACACAACAAAAAGAAGATTGTAATTTCATGAGTTAGAAAATCCACATTGTTTGGTTTAAAATTTGAGTTTTCATGTAAACCGAACGTTTTTCACTTTTTGGGTCATAAAGGGTTCAGCTGAAATTAACAAAAAAAACTTGGCAACTGCTCAACATATTTTCAATTAATTAAAACTGAACCGACATTGTCTCTAGGTTTCTATTGACTTAGGTCGTAGGTTTCATAAATTAGTCATTTTTTATGTTTTAAGTTAAATTAGTTTTGATTTACACCTGACTTTGACGAAGTCAGTTTATAAAAGTTGCTCCTCTCAATTTCTTAGCTCATACCATGCCTTTGTTTGGGATTTTCCATTCACACTCCACACATTTTTTAAGTTCCGTGCTCATCGTGCCAATAAAGGTTCCGAAGTCTTTCGGTGCTCTCAAATGATTGCTATAGAAGTACATTTTTTCTTTTTGTTATGATGTGTCCATGAGGTTTGACACTAAATCTCGTTAGGTCTTCATCTTTGTCGGACTTTTTTAATGAGGACGGACATCCAAACTGAGAAGCACTTATCTGGCCTGACAAGAACATGGTTTTCGGACTGGCTCCTAAACAAATAGGAGATAGATAGGTAGACCTCCGAAGTACAGAAGAAAGCAAACAAATTAGCAGCCGCTAATAACCGACAAGAGAAAACATTAGTAGATTGGAGATTCATCCTGGAGAGATGGTTTCTCAATAGCGAAAGGGCAAAACTCCCAACACATTAGGTAAATATGGCTATGACGGTCTTCATTCGTAATGCAGATGTTCTTTTGGGATGAACCACTTCAACGACAAGCTTGACGTGTTCTTATGTAAGGGTTAAGAAGTACAGATGTAAGAGTTATACCATACATCAAATTTGTTTTTATTAGTGATGGACCGAAACGGCTCATAACCGAAACCGAAAGTTTCGGCCGAAAGAGGGCTTAACCGAAACCGAAACCGAAAGCAGCTGACTACAAAATTGTGTAAATGCAAAATCCACATTTTAAATTAAATTGCTTAAGTGTTCAATGTTGGGTAGGGCGTAGATTTTGAAAAATCGGGAAACTAGAATTTCAGTGGTTTTTGGACGACAATTTTTTCGATTTTGTTGTCAAACTCCGTCCTTTATAGTGCATGTCTGCTTTCGGTTTCGGTAGGCATAACCGAAACCGAAACCGAAATTTCGGCCGAAAGCGCTTTCGGTCCATCACTAGTTTTTATGGATTTTTTCAATGTTCCTATGTAGCTTTTTGTGAGTTTTTTCAAAAGAGACTCGTTATGATGAAACAACATGCTCATTTCTTCTTCTCCGTGATAAATCTTGAACATTTTTTTAAAAGTAATTATTTTTGACTTCTTTAAATGAAGAGGTCTAGTATATCAGCTGAAGGACAGAAAAAGAGTAATAAAAATCCAAATTTTAGCTTCTTTTCGAACGGGCCAAAAGTTCAAAAAGAGCAAAATAACGGCTTCGTAATGTCTGTACTAGTAAATATTGAAGAGTTTCCCGCTGCTCTACTAGAGTGCTAAATCAACTTACTATTGATCAAAATATGATCCAACAAATTCAAGAAACCATTGACCCCATAAACTTCAAGTTTCATGGATTTTGGAGGAATTGGAGAAATTGACAAAAGTATCTTAGGTACTCTGAAAGATTAAGGTATTTTGTGAGCAATTACAATAAAACGTCCCATAAAAGCAACAAAACTCCTAAAAACTGGCCTCGGCTTCCGGGTGTCAAGTTCTCGCTCTCGAGAAGGGCAAGATTTTCTAACCCCTCTATTTCTTGATTCCCACATTCATGGATTCACCCGTTCCTGCGATATTCCAAGTGTCGCAAAAAAAAGTGAAGCAAATTGAGTGAAGCATATTCCAGATGGGACTTAACACTATGGAATGCTTTTATCCATTTTTGATTTGACATGCTCATTGAACTTACCATTATTTTCGATAAAGATGCGTTAACGCCAAATAGTTCATGGGTAATGATTGCTCGATAACGCAAAATCCATTATCATTGAGAGTCGTGTTCAGAGGCGTCATCACAAAAGTCATTGAACGGAACTCCATCCCGCTAAAGAAATCACTTATGTATTGGGTTGTTGAGTTATGTTAATGGATTTATGCACCACACAGTGTTTGAAAAAGACAATGACGTTTTAACAATATGCTTGTAATTGGGAATATAAAAAGGTTGCTTCAAGTGAGTGTTTTAAATCATACCGCAAGCGGCAAAACAGGGCCGTTGGCTGTGCCGCGTTGCTCAGTTCATTTTGGCGAATCCAAGTTTTTCCCATCTAAGCGTCTAATCAATGATTCTAGGTCCTTGGAAGCGGTTTATTTTTTACGCCTTGATGCCTCTGCTTACACCTGGTTGATACTCAGTTTACTTGCTAGAAAATGATACATATAAAATCATATATTACCAAAAAACAACATTAAAAACTAATTTATTTTCTTGTATGGGCAACATTTTGGAACATTGATGTGATTCTTTGGAATCCACTGAACAAATCAGCATCTTTAAACTATTGTTTGGATCAATGTTAAGTTCTTTTTTTGCAATAACACAAGGCTTGCTTAATTGCTTTTAATTCAATCACCCTAAAAATGACTTTTGCTTATTATTGACCCAATTCCAGCCCAGGCATATTTACGTGAAATATCGATCGTTTCGCACGCTTAAATGGAAAAAAACTTTAATTTGCCAAAATGGGCTGAGCAACGCAGAACAGCCAACGGTCCTGCTTTACCGCTAAAGATATGATTTAAAACGCTCACTTGAAGCAACCTTTAAATATCCTCACTAATAGAATTTCAGCCAAATGCCCTCACTTAGCGGGTTCATGGCCATTTTTGTTGGCATATGTGTGGACAGAGGCAGAAAATCATTTGATTTGATGCACTTCTTGCACCATTCTCCGCAGAAAGATTTATGAGGCATTCAAATTACTGTTCATGTACCCAGGCGTGATCATCCAAGCATAAAAGCCCCATGGAACAAAAGCACTTAGCCCATAGCAGAGAGAGTCCATAAAAATCCGGGAAAATACTTCCAAAGTGACTTTCTTACAAACGCCCTACGGTTGTCTGTAGTGGTGAAAAAACGGAACACTCAAAGGATGGAATTAACACGTTAGTGCTGGGAAAGAATTTGGGACATTTAGATTTTTTATAAATTTCCTCCAAATGTCTCAAATGCAAAAAACGAAGAAAGAGGGCTCAAAAGAAAACCAATACACGGTCAAAGCAGGAGTTCTTAAACTGGGGTTTTTGGGGATCACCATAAAGTTTTTTTTGGAAAAGGGGAAAGGTGTAATTTAGCAAAACTTCTCATGTACAGAACGTGGATTCTGAATATCGAAAGCGATAATTTCTCCTCAACACATTCACCAAACAATTAGGTTGCGGATGAATTCTTCAATTACATTTTAATACACAACTAAAAAGGATTAATGCAATGAATAATCACGCCGTGCATTAATATTTTGTTTTTGTTTTTAGTGGTCTCCCAATTCACCTCTTTATGACAACTCTAAATTTTAGATCTACAATTGTCGAGATTTAAACACAACGTAGACAATTTACTATGATTCTTACGTGAAAAAATCTGTTTGTGCAAGATTCTTCAATGGCAGCAAATTCTAAAAGCACATTGTGTGGCCACTTTTCCTGAAGCATGACCAAAAAACGACAAATCAAGCCAGCTTACATGGAATTCCATTTCCTGCATCGGATACATAAACGGAAATATTACTTTGAATTTCTTGCGTTATTGAATCATGTTGTTTAAATATGCTCCTTTAGGCCTGGTTTCTAAAAGTAAAGTCAAAGGGGCCATGGCTCAAAAAACTTCTAGAACCCCTGCCTCGCGGACTTCTTTGACCAAATGGGTTAAGAAATGTGGGCATACCATGCATTTTCAACTTAATAGGAGTTTCCGCTCGATTTTTGCATTTACAAACAAACAGCTTTGCATAATGGATTCTTTTTAGCATAGAGTAAATCAACCCCCTAGCACGAAAGAACTTGCATCGGGATTAAACGGAAGTTGAACTATTACCCTTGGTGCACAATGGACCAAACATAAAGGGTATTCAATGCAAGAACACGTTGAACACTACTGAAATTCAATTCGAATCTATTAAACCATGTCAACACATTTAAAATGCACTTCTTTTAATGCGGTGAATATGGGCTGATAAACTTCTGATCTGGCATCACACTCATTTCTTTCAAAATTGAGCCAACAAATTGAAATTATGCTCTTTTTGACAAAACTGAATAGCTTAATATGCGGAAAATTGTTAATTAACTGAGGGTGCATTTTGAATGCAAATGAACATTTACTTTGGAAATTTACAAAGTCTACATTTCTTCGTTTTATCCCAATTTCGTAAGTATTTCAGTAAATTTCATACACTAGTTTGATTGACATTTGGCCTCACAACTGATCTAAATTACATTTTGACGTGGACTACTTCATTTTAGTTCATTTCGTCTTTTCCACCCTTGCTTCCAAATGAATGCATGAAAATTGTATTTCAGTCCTGATAAGTCATAAATACGGCTCGGAAAAATTTGTTCAATAGCGCTTGCACCAAAAATTGCAACTTTTGGCATTTTCACCTTGATCACTTCAATTCTGCGGGATTTGGATCAAAATGCATTTTTTACACGTATTTCTTCAAGACCTTTTCAAAAAATAATGTTTGTCTATTCTTTAGAAAAATTTGAACAAAGCAAAACTGCGTTCTTAAGGAAGCCAAAGGTTTAAGGAAAGATAAGTTTAAGGGGACAAACCTTTGCCCAGAATTGAGGCACATATTTGGTAATATATGACTTTTTGATTAAAAAGAAGCGACATTTTTAAGCCAGAAAATAGGAACTTGTTAGAAACTTTTGTCGAATTGAGTGCTACTTTGAACAAAAAATATTGTAGCTTTAAAGCTAAAAAAATGCCACTCTACACAAAAAAGCACCAACTTTACCTGAACCCTAGTCTTAAAATAGTAACTTGAGGTTGTGCAGAAAAGGATGAAGTTGGATTTTGAAAATATTTTGTAGTTTTGCATACAGGTCTTTTCACACCAGAATTTTATACAAAACTACAAAATTTAAGACCTTTCCTATGCCACCCTTTGACCACTCTGACTGTCTGCACAACAGCAAATAAGCGACATTTTCAGGCTGATTGGGCAGGTTGAACGCTATCTAGTGATCAATAGACTGTATTGACAAACGCAAAACAGCTTACACAATTTTAAGGTTCATCAGCTGTAAGCTGTGAACATCTTTTTCTTGCTTTGATTTCCATAGTGACCGCGCATCATGTGGCGAAATCTGCCTCCTCGCTATCGTAGGTCAAGACGAGCTTGAAGAAACAAGTTTTTTCAAGAGCCGAAAACTGGAACCCTTAATCTTGGCAAGTTGCTTGAACAGTTTTTCCTTTTGTTTTGATCGTTTTGATCCTGTCGCTTGATCAGCTAATGCAAAGTCAATTCACGAATATGGGCTTGACGAAGCACAACATTCAAATAAGCAACTGATACCGACACAGATATGTGTAGATACGACATACTGCTTTGTTTTGAAGGCCAACTGGCAGCTGTTGATTAGAAAAGCTTGTGTAAAAAATTGTTGGATTTCCGTAGAGTAATCAATCAGTTTGTTTTGAGCTCAATGTGTTCAAAAAAGATTGAACTACTAATGGGAAACAAACAAATATAACCAAGAACAAACAAAGACAAACAAACGACAGCATACCAAACAAATAGAAATCACAAACAAAGAACAAACAAATTGGAAAGAGAAGTCAACAACTGCTGTTTGTTTTGGTCTCCCTGAAAAACAGGGCTGCCAAAAATGACATCCCTTACGAGTTGAAAAAGGTCAAAAGAAAATAAAAGTTTTTTCTTCGAAAAAAATTTTGAAAGTCAAAAGTAAGTGTTCCATTTGCATGGGATATATCTCTTGGACCAATAAATCATTTCAATAGCAATAATTATTGTGGCGAAAATAATCATTAGACACTCGCTTTCACAAATTATGATAAATCTTGACAGCAACACTGTTTTTTTTGGGAATGGTACAAATTTACCCCAAACAAACAAATATTCTGAAAACCCAAACAAATATACAAACAAACAAAGAAATGGCCAATTTGTTCGGATCAGTAGATTGAACCATAACACAAGATTCTTGGTCGGACATACTCATTTGTCAGCTGTGATTGAACGGTGTGAAACAGCAACCAGTGATTTTTCGTTCAAAATGAAACACTAGTCCAACTTAGTTTGTCCAAGGATTTCTTAATACAGGATTTGAAACCACATCGGAAAAAGTGCCTGTCTCAAATTATGCGTCATTCAGGCAACCCAAGCCAATTCTCATTGGGCAGGATTGGCCAAATCTGCCATTCAAAAGGTGACGAGATCATTGACGAGCAGACAGCATGATTTCATCTCATGACAGAACAACATCTTTTTATAATTTGAGTGTCAAGTTCCTTCTGCTATTCATAAGCTCATGGCAGGTTTCTATTATTTGAAGAAATGACTTGAGCCTTAATCATTTTGCAAGATCCAAATCACAATTTTTAAGGCCTACAATTTGCAGTCACCCTTGTTTGTTTTGCCAGTCGCTTCTCACTCACAACATTTGAAACATCTTGAAAAATCATCTTGAAATGTGATTAATTCATCGGTTCAGTGCTTTTTAAGTGTGATTTTTAAGTCATGTTCAGGTCATTTGGCTCATGGCAATACTCCTTCATCTGCTGTAGTGCTACAGTCTATGATTGATGGCACACCCACCTTTGATAGTGCAACAGCTTCAGTGACACAAGTACCTTCTCACCCTAAGTTATTTTGGGAATCAATCAAGTCTCAACCACTGCTAGAGTGTTCATGGTGTGAGTTCATCTTGATGCCAAGGCTTGTTCTGTTGGTGATTCAGCCATATACCAAACATCCATATACTTTTTTTTAAATGTGAGTGAACCAAGCAAGTAAGAACCAAGAAAGTAAGTGTGTGCATTGTGTGAGGCATAATTCTGGGCATCTTTTAAGCTCAAAACAGACTATTTTTCTTAACATATACGTATGTGTCCAAAATTGAAACACAAATGTATTTGGTCCATTGACAAAATCACCAAAGAAAGAATTTTTTTTGATAGTCATTCTTGTAGTGCTTTTTATCTTGCAGTGAGAAGTACTTAATGATCTCAACGAGACATCGTTAAGCAGATCAAGAAACTGTGGGAGTGTGACTTGAATCATAGCTTCTCGTTACTGTTTGGATCCATTAATAGGAATGAAGCTACTGAGAAACCCAGGTCTTGTAACTTGACATGGGGATAAGGTAGGAGGAATGTGCACTCTGCTAAGAATATATATAATTAAATGAAGGTATCTTAATTTAACTTAATGAAGGGATAAAAAAATGTGTCAGTCAATAAACATGACACACCCATTGGGCCTCTTGGTAGATTAATAGTATGATGTCTCAATGCTATTATATTTGATACATTATAATGCACAAAGGGTGATAAATTAAACTTTATTGTGGCTTTTCATGTGCAATAAAGCTATATAATCTACATTTGCTTACAGTAACCATAAGCCATTAAGGTATACCAAATATTTCATGAAGAAATCGCCTATCTGAATCACTTATATGGATATTTACATATATTCAATCAAATTGGATTGTCTCAAGTTAAAACTATGTTAAAATTTGATGTTTTGGGTTGTCTATCCATGCATGAGTATTACAAAAATATCAAACCTGTGAAACTCCTTTACATGGGAGATGTGGAGACTGAAAAAATAAGCTAGAAAAAAGGTAACTAAGTTGTTAACATCTAACATAAGTCTGAATTAAGTAACGTAACTTCCTGAGCATCATGACGCTTACTGAAAAGGTTGCGTGGCCGTCAGCCGTCCAGAAGTTCCGTGGTCCATGGTTTGTCACAGCTACATTTATCCTTGAACACCCAACAACTAAAGACCATAAGAAAAGAACGGCACCGCCTGAAAACGTTTCTTTGCTTGTCCAAAAAGTATTTGGGTAGATTTGATACTTTCTGCAAATTACCAGTACAAATTGAATCAGTTTTGTTTGATCTATTGCTTGAAAAATAAAACTCATTTTGGGCTCAAGGTTGTATTGCTTTACGAGAAAGGGCCAAATCTATACCAACTTTTAACTGGATTAAACTCTGAAACAGAAAACAAAATTCTCTTTAAAACACTCTTTAAAAAAAAGAAAAGTGCCAATTTATTTTTCCTAAATACTCCCATTCAAAAAAATGATATTTGGATTTACTTTACATACTTTCTTAAATAATTTCATTTTTTCTTACATATTATTCTGATACTTAGCCTTCAAAATTAGGTATTCACTATTCCTGACCAACCCACGGATCAAGGGTAGTACAGATCTGCCAACAGTAACTCATTGGTAGATCAAATTTCGTATAAACGGTAATTATATAAACTATATGTATCATTAACTTTCTTTACAGGGCATCAATCCCATTCCTTGTAGCGGTATTAAAAAATCCGCCACCCCCCCAAAAAAAGTATTTTCTGTCGCTCTATTTATAACAAAAACACTACATCTCTCTTGTAGCATTATTGATTATGATGATAAGTAATTGATTCCATTACATTTGGAAGCTCCGACCTAGCATGAATACCGTATCCGTTAGTCCTAGACCGAGCAGGCTTTGCTAACATTAATGATTTTCGCCACAGATAAGGTTTCGGCAACATATTGGTGCATGTTTGCCCAGAAAAAGGGCATTTGTGGCTCGAAGCTTTTCCTCTTAACGAATATCTTCCATGGGCAACCAGGGTAGGCAATTTCTGTAGAGGAAATTTGGGGCAAAGTGGATAAATGGTTCCAAAGGAGAATAAAAGGGATGCTCGAAGTTTCAATCTTAAAACAAAGTTATAGATCAAATTTGAAAGAGCAATATTTTTAAGGCTAGTTTACACTCCCACAATGAGTGAGATTCCCACTCTCAAAGAATTTAAATACTTTAGGTTTACACAAATATAGCATAACGAATAACAAGTAAGTAACTATCCAATGTCATCCACATATTTGATACAACCTTTTAATCACCATAGGTAGGATAAGACCTGGCAGGACCGAATTTGTCAACAAAGTGCATTATGCAAAAAATCAATAGCAGTGTTTTTTGTAATTCTTAAAGATTGGAAAACTGTATTCACTTTTGTCATATTCAATGGCATGGATCAAATTGTTTCACACAGCAATACACACCCTGTTGAGTTCCTTGTCAGAATCCAAGTTGAACAACGCGAGAACTTTTGCATCAATCTTCCCTTTCTTTTTGTATACTTTAAACCTCATTCCTTTAGGAGGAACATCTGGATTTCTTTCGTTTCATTTATCAACTCATGGCAGCTTTAGCGTTGTAGATCTTTATTTAAAATACCAGGACATTTATCTCGTTTAGGAATTGAAGGCTGCTAAGGTTTGCTTTAGTTAGATAAGCATAATTGGTTCAGTTTATTAACCAAGACATTGGTCAGAAATAACTTGGGATTCAGGTCTTCATGTTGGCCTAAGAAGTAAAACCAAATTTAAAATGTATTTTTCTAGACAGAGAAGCTGTGACCAAATTTGGTTTCCTTTGACATTCGATCTCGACGCATGACGGTCAAGCTTTGCTCATCGATCATTTCTCCATCCAACTTCTTTTTCCATTGCGTTAGTCGTCTTTTTGGCACACCGGCTGTCCCAAGTTCCATTCTGAGTGGTCCAACAACCTAACCTTTGGCTGGTTCATCTTGGCTCAAGTATTGGATGGACCCTTCCTTCACCACACCAACGCTAGGTTACAATAAGCGAAGCTCATGGGTGATGAAACTGGGTAGTAGGACAGAGCTGATAGCCGGAAAGTGCATTCTCCATTAGTTTTTGAACTGGGAAATCAATGGCTTCTAAATGCATCTGCTCCCGTTGCCTGCTCCTCTCTCATATATCAAAGAATGCATTCCTGGAGTCAAAATGGTTTGTTGGAAGACGTAGTCCGGGATATGGAGCTTAGACATTTGTTTACAAGCCATGGGGCACAGCTGACTGAAGTTCTTTCGCTGTCCGTAGACGATTGCCGATACATACATAGTATTGGATGATTGTCATGTCGTGTTCGATTGAAACGTCTACACCAGGCAGGGGTCGGCAACCGTTTTTGGGTCGAAGTCCACCAAATTTGATTAGGTGTTGTCAAGGGCCAACCAAACAGGCGTTTGTAGGTCCAGGGGCCCACAAATTAACGATCAAAGAGCTTTGGGCCCACGAGCACAGTACCATGGATGGCTCACGGCCCACTATTTTGGGCTATCCCCATAGCGCCTAGGCCAACCAATTACCACCCTTGGGCCGACATGTGGGCCGCAACCTACCGGTTGCCGACCCCTGGTCTACACGGTGCATTTTGGGCAAGTGTTCGATTTATACAGTAACATACTTTCCTACATGTAGAGATAAAGAAAGAGATGGTAAACTTGTCTTGGAAATCACACCTCTCGGTCTAAATAAAGCTCAAATTAAGTTAGTCAACTGAAGGACTATTCGTAAGGCATGGAGTTGTTAAAAAAGCCTCGATCGAAAAAGTTTTAATTCAAAAAATGACCACAGTAAAAAAACCACGTCAAAAACTTTCTACCTTCTTTTAGGATATGTTGGGCTAAAAACTGTTTGAATCGTTTTTGTTTAAAACAATTATTTAGAACTATTTTCAGCTAAAAGCAAACAATTTTGTCTAAATTAATCAAAATATTTTTGAGGCAAAAGAAATCTGTTTGGTCTGTTTTTACCTGAAGTTTTCGTAAATATTTTTGAAATCTTCGTTGAAATTAGTGATGACTGATGGGACGTTTGTAGGATATTTGATTGCAATAATTCTAAATATCTTTTTCATTTGATGCACTTTTTTGGTTTGGCCGTAGTCTTCGTTTCCTAATACTTTAATATTTTGGGTTTTTTTTACTCCCTATGCATTATAAAATCAAACGCACGCTCAAACAAAGCGCCGTGTTTCTCATCGAAGGTGGGACATTCTCGTGTTTGGTCCCATGGCACCACAGAGAATGTGCCAAAGACATGAAGGCTCTATGAGCTAGCAATCAAGTGCCGAACTTGGCCCGAGATTAGGATAGAGAATGAAACGTGTGGAGTACGTCCTAGTGGCCACATGGTATGAAAGAGAAGGCGAGAATAAAGCAATTACCAGCATAAATGCTTCCAAATCCCCTTTCCGACCTTTCCAGGATGCATTTTGGGTCACTTGACGGCCTACCTTGCTCAACAATCTACTCTCGTTTCGTTCACGAACGAACGACACAGTGGTTTGTCAAATATGGTTGGGAAACGGCACCAACCAAGGTATCATTTGTCTTGAGCTTGAAGGAGGAGTATAGCGTGCGGGTGGCAAGTTTCTCAAGTAATCTGCTTCCCATTGTTCCGTCAAGATAAAGGAAACCAGAGACAAGGTTTTAATGAATAAAAGTATCGAGGATAGCCTCTGCAGCCATCTTGACGTGGCTCGTATTCATTATTTCAATCAGGTTCTTATGAATATAATCAATCTCAAAGCGTAAGCTCCTCATATATCAAATCGTAAAGCCACGGATCATGTTCCTAATCTTGGAAAAACCGTCGAATGATCGCAATAATTAATACTCTAGTAGGAAGCAATGGTATTCATTGTTTCTCTTCACGTGGGAAAAATACAAAACAAACCTCGAATCTTCAGGTTGGCTCACGATGACGTCAATCCAATTTTTCGTTGTCTAATAATCGTTCCATTATGTTTTGGGACATTTTGCATTTAAATGGAAAATATGTTGGGAAAAACGTACTTCACTATGACAGAATCAGATGTTGGCCAAAGAGGATAATTGATACGGCTCAGTTTTGGGAAACAGTGCAAATATTTTCCATGTATGGAACTAAAAGTGACACGAAACGAGTCATACTTAATCACTTTGGTCGTAAAGTAAGAATATGAAGTGAACAGATTCATGCTTGATTTCAGCCATCCATCTTAGAAGATCGGCGAGAGTTTGGAAGAAAAACTTGGCCAAATATTCAATGCACATGAGTGATATTTGTAGAATTTGCAAACTCCGTGAGGATAATGCATAAATACCGTTCTGTTGTCACACGCTTTCACCAAACCATATGGATGGAAAAGCGTGGAACATTCTGAGCACATGACATTTTTGAGCCATTCCGACTGGAGCAAATAGCAAACAACGGGCAAATCTGCTCAGATTCAATCTTCAGTAATACATCATCATTTTTGAAAATGCATTTGACGAGTGTAGTCATTGTTGACTTTGAAATGATGAAGACTCGGGTGTGGTAAACTATGCAAATAAACTCGCAGAGAACATATGGGATTCGAACGATCCATTGATGCATTAGATTGCAGTATTGTGACCATAACGATAGCGATCGGCCATGAAATGCAACGCAAACCTTTATAATGGGCCTACTCGAAGCTTTCCATAGAAATCTCGTATCCTGAAAGGTTTGCCTCCAATTTTCGCCTGAATATCAAGTGAGAGCCATTTATTCCATCTGTCTTGAGAACAGCCACTTTATTCAAAAATATGGAAAACAAGTTTACTTCAAAAAAGGCTGAAAGATTAAAGACGTTTAAGGACAGATTGAGGAGGATTTTAATCCAAACGTTTTTTGGGATATCTAGCATACCAAATAAATACATTAGTACCTTTTAGTATGTATGGCATTTGCGCATAAAACCATTATGTTGTCTTCTTTTAAAGACGAATTCTTTTTTCATGCGAGAGTAGACTGTCACGCGTCAGAGGTCTCTAGGGGCTGTATCTTTCCAAGTGTGTAGCTTATTTCTATCACTGAAAAGTAAGGAATTTCGTAACCTTAATCTAATTTGATTCAATTTGTCAAGTCTTTAAGATAAGTGAGTAATAATAAGGCTGATCACTTGTTTTTTAATTCAAAATTTCAAGCGGTATTTGCGCAAAGACTGGCAATCCTGACAAATGCCATTTGGAAGGCGTCGCATGCATGAACAAGAGATAAAAGTGATAGTCTTCAAATTGAGCCTCATGGGAAGAATGACATTGAGTCTGAATATTTTCCGAACGCCCAAGAACAATCTTTTTTATTCTCTATGCACGAATATTAAGAACGAACAACCACTTCAAAAGATGCTTGATCGATTTTCCCTGGTATCGAAATGTTTTCATAAATTACAAGGTTTCTCGAATTGATCTGTATGTCAGAGATATTTCAATCAAAAACGCTTGCTCAAAGTCTAAGAGCGATAGTTTTTAAAGTAAAGTGGCAGAAATCTTGAAACCAGTTGCTGAAAATGGTTTGGTGAGTTATAAGTCTAGATGCAGGGTCGGTGGACCAAGAAGAGACCCTTTAATTTGAATTGATTAAATTGGTTATTACATTATTTTCAGAATCACAAGTACCATTGAATATTTTTTTTTTTAAACTCGCCGTTGGAATCCTTGGACATGGATAAGATCAAGCATCGATGAGACAATCGAAACAATTGCCATGATACCTTGCACTTGTTCTTCAAAGGCAGTTAGGCAAAATTTTAGGGTTGGAATGGACTACCTAGTTCCCAGCTTCTCTCACTTTTCAGGATTGAAAAAAAGAAATGAGTCTATTAAAAATAAAGGTAACCAATACCAACGTACAGTAGTACAAAACAGCAAAGTCTACTGTTGGCATGCCAACCCTGTAAAGCCAATAAAATTGAGGAATGTCTGATCTCGGGATTTTTATCAAGTTTTAAACCAAAAAATCCTCTCGATCGGAGGAGTGAGCTTCCTTGTATTTCAAACAAAGTTAATAATTAAGTGTTTGGATGCACACAGAGGATAGTTTTTAAGACGCAAAAGATCGATCTGTAGATCGTACTTTAGTACTATAAGTGCGATCTTGAGATCGATCTTTGCGTTTAAAAAACTAGTCTCTGATGCTTGCATAACAATTTTGATATCCATGATTGAAACCAAATCAAATCATTCAAACCCAACCTCATGTCTCATTTGTACCAAAGAGAGCTAGAATTAATAAGTTTAATGAGAACTAAAGCTTGACCTTGATGTCTACAAAAGATTAATGCTGCTTCATGACGAGGTATTAAAGCCCCAAATATTTTTGTAGCATGTCTGGAGGAGCCCAAGTTGGAGTTTGTCGCTCCCTTAGAGACTTGCTTTAGAATGCCATTCTTCTTCGACATTCAATGGTTGCAGTAGGAAATAAACGAAAATTGACTAGGCTTTCAAATTTCAGAGTCTAGCCTGACGTTTAAAACCGGGGTTGAACCCCTGCAACGCTAAAAATAATAGCTCCAACACAAAAGTAGGAAAATTTGACAAAGTGGTAATATTGAGCAAGCCAAATCCTTCACACATTCACAAAGTGAGCTCAAAGACACAAATACAGTAATGCCGTAATAATATTAACTTGTCAGCCAAATTCTTTGAAGTAAAGTCTTCCCGAATAGTTTAGTGAATTGTTTTTTTCTGATGCAGGAGACTAAAGAACCTCATGGGAAAGAAGCGTGAACTTTGTCACATTGTTTGGCTTGTTTGAAAGTGCAAATGTTTGCCGTTGTTGTCGACACCGTTAATCGGGAAGTTCAAGTTAAAACGAAATTTGATTTTGCCATCAATTTAAGTAGGTCATGCCAGTAAGAACTGACTCAGTCATGATATCGCAAAATAAGATTTGTTCAAGCCCTTCCATAGATATTTAATCGTTTAAATTTTTTCTCTGGAATTTCATGGTTTTTTGGTTTCTTAAAGCTTCACGTTAAAGCCACTGCAGCTAATGTTCTGATGACGGTTCTTTCCCATGAACTTCTGTAATCCAATTGATGTGGGATACTTGATCTGCTGTACTTACTACTACTGAATCTTTGGCAACTTGGCGGGGGTGCTCTGCGATTAGTTTGCATCCTTTGACCTCAAATCTGCAACAACCTCGGACTTGCTATTTAGGAGTTTCAACCAAAAATTACTTGAAATTTGCAATTTTTTTGCCATATAATTTCAACAAGAAAAAACGTCCAGACTAGAACCGTATTCATGTTGACCTTTGACAAAATTGAGCACATTTCTCGTTTAAACTCAATGTTTGACTGACCATTGGCGACTAATCTGGCTGACAAAACTGCAGGGTTTTAGCCGTTCCTCGAAAAAAAAAAGGAACGGATTACAGTTCCCAATTAAACATCTCACCCGTTCCCTTCTCCAAAATGAGGAATCCGTTACCCCTGAATTCCTTTTGAAAAAAGAAATAGTATTACAAAATACAAATTATATACTTAATAATAGATGAGATTTGATCATTTGACGAGCCATTGTAATATGAAAACAGCGAAGCACTCCCAAGTAAATCTGATGGTATAATATGTGCCATGTCAGATGAAAATGATTTGGGATAATGTTTTCGTCGCATTCTAATGAAGTGTTATTTTCTTAATGGGATTCTTTGTTTATTATCACTAATGTAGTTTTCAAATTTAAGCAAGAACGTAGGATAAATTCAATCAAAACGGTGTGGAACTTATAGTGTTGTAAACAAAATTCTGGATTTTTAATTTAAAATTTTGCAATGAGGGGACAGATTCTGAACGCGTTTTTATTAACAAAGAAATCTGCAAAAACGTGATCTATTTCTTCAATTTAACAAAATATGACGCGCACCCCCAAAATCGAAAGTTTTTAATGTAAGAGTAGAAATGTTTGGCTCGTCTGAAACGAAAATGTTGTCTTTAGATTTATATAAGTCCACCAAAATTGTTCAAATTGAACATTGCCAATTATTTGATTTCTAGATAAGGCATTTGAAAGCATTATTATAAAGTTTCAGTCAAAAATGTGGACAGATATGTGATTTACATACAACCAGATTTCAACATTTTAAACATACCTTTTTAGTTAAGGCTTAGAAAATATATAAAAAAATCACGATAGCATTTTTTAAACAATTTAACACCTTCTAGTACTTCAGATTAAAATCTGAAATTTCTACCTGTGGGCCCATTAAGCATTGCAAAGATGTGCATATACATACTCTTGAAAAAAAAATCCCGAGAGGTTTGTCAATAAAGTCAAAGGATTATTTTCTGTGACTTCCAAGTTTGTTTAAAAGTTGCTCGTGTAAGTGCAACTTAAGAAAGATTATCATAATCAGTGCAATGGGAAAAGGAACGAGAAACGAGTACTTTTGGGCGTTTAAACCGTTACACTTACGACATTTTTGAAATGTAATGGCATTACCGTTACTTTTTCGAAAAAAGGAACGAATCACTGTACTTTCGTTACTTTCAATTTCGTGCCCAGCAAAACTAGAAAAACGTATTTTGACCCAAGCCGGCCAGTAAATCAATATAGGGTCGCTAATCTGAACCACTCTCGGACCATGCAATGAAATCGATATTTGGTCACTTCAAATCAGGGAAGTGGTATAACTTAAGTGGAAAGACTATTGGCAATTTTACCTTTTTATATTGTTTGGTACTTTCTACGAATCAATTAGACAATATATTATTTTGAATGTTCTTTTGTACCACACGTGGTACGTTCCATTTTTGATACACTTAGTGAGGCGTCAAAAAAATGTACTCCTAACTTCATATTAGGATAATGAGCTAACAAGACAGTGAACCCCATTTAAGATCAAAATATCAAGAAAGGTCTCAAGAAACTTTTGGCAATATCTCAATTACGTTCCCAGTTCTAAGACAAATATTGGGTTGTTAGTTGACCTAAGTAAAAGCAAAATCAGAAAAGCCAAATTAATCCAGTAAATACCCCACAAAAGTCTTAAATTACGCACGAAATCGCCCCATAAGTTTCCCAAAGATGCGGAAATACGCAGTTTTGGGATGAAATTACCTCAACATTTGGACTGGTCCAAGACTGAAACTAATATAACAACTACATACAAAGGGCTTTAACAGTACTAATGACCATGACATGACTAAAGCGGCCAAAACTATTTGACTAATGTATAAATGGTTATTTCAAATATTTTGCCATTTTCAAAAGATTTCGAATATTTGGGGTTTTCTTCAAAAAACAAACACATTGTTCCTGCAAAGTTGTAGCTCCTTCTAGCAACATTCTGGAATTTTAGGATTGAATGCTTAAGAAAACCTCGGACAACAAAATATTTTCAGAAATCACCAAATACAAGGACTCTCAAGAAAAGACAATTTTAACTATGTTTTTCTTCTGTTTCTGCTTTCTATTTTATCCTACGAATATTATTAACCTATTTGAAAGACATTCATTCAATTTTTTGAACCTTCCATGATAATTTTGAATGTTTTTTGTTCTGAATTTTGTAATTCATGGCAACACTTTATTCAATATTTTGCTTTGCTTAAATAGTATTTAGGTATTTGGTCATCAAAATTAAATATTTTTTAGTTGACATTAGAATGCTTTGGTACATCGCGTGCAATCTTTTAGTCTCAACAGAAAATTGTGTCGAACAATGAGCTATACTTTTACTTTTGCCGACTCAATTTGCCTCTCCTCAAATACACTAAAGTAAAGATAGTCTGGCAAAAAATAGAAATTCACTTCGCTGATATTCTTCGTTCTTTTTTGAATTGTCAATTATCTTTTTAACTGTGAAATAAGTCGAGATATTCAAAGATTGGCTCGATTTTGAATTGTATCAGTTTTCCATTTTAATTTGCTTATGCATAAAGAGTCTGTTCCAAAAGAAGAGGGCTAACTTCTTCTTTCTTTCTTTTTTTTGTTCTGAAATTTCAGGATTTGGACTCTTCATAACATTGCCAAAATCTTAAAGGTCGGGTGTTGAGGTGGTTTTGAAGTATAGTAGAAGCACATCTAGAAGCACAAAAGAATCAAATGAGATGGAGTAGAAATAACCATGCTTGATCAAGTTTCGCTACAAAAGCTGCGTTTTTTAATCACAACTTCTTTATGATTGATTGGGACAGAACACAACTCTTGTTCTTTGGATTTAAGTTCTTAATTAATATACGTCAACCAAGTTAAGCTTCTTGTTTCGTTATTGTTTTATGTTTTATGTTGCACAATTCCTAAAACGAAACGACAGGATCCTACAAAATACCAAGAAACAATGTTTACAACTAAGGGGTAGATGGTTTTCGTGAGAAAATGCCGTACAGTAGATACAAATCTTGAGAGAACGTTTCAGCATCGTCAAAAAATTGAAGGAGAAAGGGATTAGGTGAGCCTTACAAATGAGACACTAACCATCTTAAAAGATTTTCCATCAGCTTTGAGAGTTTACTGTTTGAATTTCAAGCAAATTGCAATTTTCTTGTTCTTTCAAGTGAACAAGTTTTTTCTTGGAACTTGACCCTTCAGTTCTTTCACATGAGAAAATGAAACATCAAGTCAGGAGCTTTTGAAACGAAGATTTGCCCTTTTAGATCACCATATTTGACCCAAATCCCGGTTCTAAGAAAATTATGGCAAATAAATTTGAAAGAACACTTTTTGAAACGTTAATCTGGTTGCCGTAAATACTTCTTTTCAATACTACACTATGACTCTAGAGTATTATCCACTTAAAATATTGAGACATGAAACGAATGTGAGAAGGAGTTTGTTTCGTTTTGTATAAAATAGAACTATCATTTTTTTAAAACAGACTTTGCTTCATGCGGTTTCTTGAATGACGAATTTCTAAAGGAACAAATCAAATAAATTCTTCTAGCTCTAATGTTCAGCTTCGTTTAAAAGGCAGCCTATGTAGTAATACTATACTCGAAGACGGCTATTTATAATATAATTTGGTTTGCTCGAGACATTTGAATTAGTGCCCGTAGCATCCGAGCTTCTCCCACCGAGACACTGCTTAGGCTCAGAGGACTAGTTAAATCAATTGAGGATGAGAGTTGAGAGATAGAAGGTCGGTTGTTGAGGAAATTTTTAAGTATAGTAGAAGCATATCTATAAGCATAAAAGAAGCACATGCGACGGAGTGGAAATAGCCATGCTCGATCAAGCTTTACGACATTAGCTGCGATTGAAAAACGTGCCCTTGAAAAATTGTAGAACCAAAAAAGAATATTCGATTAAACGCATAAGAATACGATTTTGTTAATCCGTAATGACATCAGTTTTCTTATTGGAATTTTTCACGTTCTTGGAACTGTTTGGATGTCCATCTTAATCAAGAAAATCTAGCTGAATTCTTATTGGATCATTTTTGTTTCCGGATTAAGTTTCCTCAACTCGAGTTGGGCAAACCCTTGCAAGAGCTGATTAAAACTGAAACTGATATCAAATATCTTGTTGTAAAAAACCATTCCGACCCAAAGGAATATTGTTCCTGAACATTTTGGTCCACTGAACTTCAAACTTTTGTTTGATGGATCATCTCTCGAGAAAGAAGAAGAAATTCGCTTGAATAAAAAGAAAAGCACACCAAGTTACCATAGATGTACGCAAGCCAGATGGAAATATTAGCCCGAATGTTAGGTGCACTAATTCAAATGGCTCAAGTATACCAAAGTAGAGTATAAATAACGCTGCTCGAGTATAGTCTCTGTACATCAGCTGCCTTTCAAACGCAGCTGACGTACGGAAACTATACTTGAGCAGCGTTATTTTTAATCTACTTTGGTACACTTGAGCCATTTGAATTAGTGCACATAACATGCGGGCTATTGTCCAACCACCGAGTGTTCCAACAAAGTCTTAATAAGTTTTAAAAAGTAGTGACAAGTGCAAAAAGAGTAAAGCCCTGGATTCTTTAATACAGTTCATTTAAGGTTGAATCATGTACAAGAGGTCAAAGATTGGAAAGAAAGTACTTTCAATTTGATGATGTCATTAGGTATGAAGGGGAATTACTTGTGGGTAAGAGTACAAAATTGATGATAAACACATCAGTATTTGGACCCTTTATTCCTCAAAGAGCTTTTGACCTCTTGACATCGGGGATTTAGTCCATTACGCCACCAGTTCCTAACAGTTAACCACATGCCCTCATCTACAGAATGGAGTACACATCAGAGACCATCATTTCGAGATTAAAAAGAAAGACTAGTCATAGATCTATGAACAAGTGCAATGTCCTGGGTCAAAAGTTGGTAGACAACACCCCAGAGACAAAATTGTTGGATCGCTAACTGGGCATTTCCTAAATTCGAAGTGACCGAAAGCAAGGCAACAATTTTAGACCAAATTTTATCAAATGTATAATTTACAAAATTTGATGGCAAATTTTTGTCCCGCGTTTTATGAACAACGTTTGAGATTTGCATGATGTGTTTATTTTCCTTCGAAAAAAAAAAATGCAATGCTATATGTTTTTCAAGCTGAACTCAAGCTCTTGTCGAGTAGATGATTGCAAAAATATTACATAACGATTAGAATTTTTGCAAAATGCAATACCATTACTTTATCAGTTCAAAATGTACTGCAGCACAGTAATGCCAAAGGATTTTTATTTTCAACTTAAAAATGATTCACGCACAAGAGCCAATATGTTCAAAACTTCGAAGCTATTTCAATTAGAATGACACAAGAAAACAGGCTCTTTTGACGCCCCTCAAAAAGACTTAAAAAAAGGGTCAATACAAAGTGAGCTGTGTTATTATAGCACTCTAATACAAAGTATAAATTAACTGATTTAGTGTAGTATGGGTGCCCCGAAAGCTATTCTACAAAGAAAAAGAAGGAATTTCTGTCTTTTTCCAGCAAATCAAAATTAAATTTGGAAAAATAGAAAGGAAAAAAGTATAGCAATTCGAGGCGAGTCTTAAGAGTAATAAATTACGTAAAAGTACCCATTCTTCTTAGCATGAGTTATGAAAAGATCTCAATGTGGGGTTGTGAATGTCAGCAGATATTGACCTCGTGTACATCGCTATCAATTTGCTAAACTCTTGGGTGAAAAGAACAAGAAAGATCTAATACGAGTCGTACTCTCAATACTGCATTGTAAATACCATTCAAAATCATACAGCAAGACTCTAAACATTAAGCCGCAAACATCTAGTTGCGAATTAAGATCAAATTCAATTATTGGTCAAAAGCCTTGAAAAACTCTTCACGAATCATTTCCGTCCTCTCCATTCTATGGGTCCTTGCAGATATCCTTTCATGGCTGTACGTAATTGATCATTTTGACATTGATAAAAATAATAAAGTTTATTGCGACTCTTGGTCATGCCATGGCGTATAAAAAAGAATATATACATAAGTATATACAAATGGAATTATAGAAAAGTCAATGGTAACAAGACTTAAAATAGTTGCGTAAAATCGTGATATCACAGTGAGTTGACTATATTGCAATTGGGTAGAGGAAGATGATGAAAATGAAACATTTCAAAGGCCGATTAGATAGCTACATCCTATTTTTCAACCTTCTAAGAACCCATCAGACAATGGTTGAGGCTAGAGCTCTATATTTCTAATATAGAGCTCTAGTTGAAAATATTATTTTCTCCCTAAATTCATCTTTGTCTTTCAAGTATTCGTATCTTAAGAACACTTAATCCGACTTGGGTGGAACCGTTTAATAGAAAAATGCAGATGCATTTCTCCTCTGCATTTATTACGATTCATCGAGCTGATCCAAAACAATTTAAGTTCTCCGGTTACCGAGACACCAGATTAAAAATCAATGTAGTTTTTCATTTGGATAAAAAGCTTCATCGACTCGACCTAACTGAATATAACACAATAGCTGAGTTTATATACCCTGTGACAGCTTGAGTTGTGACATAAATTTTTCGCTACCACACGCCATTGACTTCAATTGCAAACTCGAAACTACATAAGTTAGGACAAGAAATCCTGTGGCAAAAGTTTTGAAAGAGTTTTGCGACGGGGTTTACAAGCTTAGCTTTCTTTGAACGATTTCTTGTGGCAACTTACGTATTTTCGTGTTTGCAAATGAAACCAACGGCGTGTGGTAACGTAAAATTTCTGTAACAACTCAAGTTGTCACAGGGTATATAAACTCAGCTAATGAGTTTTTTTTCACATAAGCTGAAATTGAGTCAACAACACCTACAAACCATTTAAGCTATCAAAAATTGGTATACGCTGCAGGCAAGATGTCAAAGCCACCATTTTGGTTTCTTTTATTGGTGAAACAGGAAGTCTCACGTTGAATGCAATGGAGGACAGAGTCATTGTTACTTGGTTTAAAGTTTTTCCCGCTATTTTTGTCCAAGTACTTGTTTCATCAAAAGGATAATGCTTCAAAGACATTTGGAAAACTGGATAGGCTTTGTTTATATTTTTACCCATTGTCATCAAAAGGCGGGGACACAAGTTTTCCGGGTAAATTAGTCATTCATCTTTCCTCAATATGGACAGTTCTTCAAGGAGCATTTATCTATACCTGACAGGAAGTATCCATTTCCATTGTGCCAAAAAGTGGACCAAAACCGCAAACAACCCGACCTTTATCCCCACAGTATCCATTCGAGATCTTTTTTTTTCTCTGAGTTCTTTGGGCTGTCGAGGAAAACTCACCTCGTTCCGCCCATAAAGAAACCCAAAAGCTACCCATCTCGGATCAAGCACATCAACGGGAAAATATATTCCAAAGGAATCGTTTAAACATTCAATCCCATCCTCTGGGTTTTTGTCACCCACCTCTTGTTCGACTTCAATCGTGGACAATGATATCCCCTCAAGGAGAATCGAGCCAGATAGGCCTCTTATGACCCATTCTTCTCGAGGCCGCTTCTCTGCGATTCCTCTTTTTTCATCCTTGTTTCGAACGGGTTCTCTTTGCATTGCTGAATGAGGCGATCCTTGCCGTTCAACACGAGTTCTTCGGGAAGAACGAGAGCAACTTGAGCGAGTGTTGAAGCGACAGAGCCGCGGTAAACGAGAGGCTCTTCGGACTCGAGTGCTTTTGGGAGTCAATATCAAACCAACTAGAAGTTCGACAACAACGAGCACCGTACCAATTTATGACACCAAGACCTGAGAGATGAGATCTTGTCACATCTGAGAAACTTTTCTAATGTCGCATTGTGCTTCCCAGCCACGTCCAACATTCCTGGCCTTTCGCCGTTCCAATTTCCACGTGGATCTCGTTTCGACTCAAGTGTTTTCGGATCTTCTTTGATAGAGCAACTGTGACTTTTTGTTGGAGTTTTCATCACCAGGTAAGATGGAGGACAATCATCCCTCAGTTTTAATGGATTCTGGGCTTGGATATCAATGTACACGCTAGGAAGAGTCGATATAACTTATCGGGAAGTCAAGATTACATCAAAAGGAAGTTGGAGAGCAACGCTATTTGGGCGGAAAGAAAGCCAGTGGAAACTTCCATAAGTTTTTTTTTCTCCAAAAAATGATCCTCTTGGATTTCTCTTGTCGCAAAATGAAAAGTTCACTTCAATGTTAACTGAAGAATTCTGCGAAATGATGCGAATGAAAGTTTTTCTTTGCTATAATGTTGAATTGGTGCTTCCGAATCAAAAACGATTTTTAAGAATCTAATCTATTTCCTCAAGGTTGAGCCCTCATTGTTGCAACATTACATTTTCAAATCGTGAAACAATTTAAATTTTCTTGGAAATCAATGGCAAGACCGTTCAGAAAGCCTTCTGAGACCGTTTTCTTTGGAAATTGCATGCCCATTTCAAGGTGTTTTAAATTGAAAAACGAATTCTGAAAACCTAGTCTTCAAAATGTAATTTGGCTTCAAAACAAAAAGTTTGACCTTAGTTTCCTTGCCTTTGTTCAACGTTCCTCCAAAATATCTATTTGAAATAATAGTTTTGGGAACTTTTTGCTCCTCTCATCTTTGCCTTTATTAGCGTCTCTTTAGCCAAGTTTTGACTGGTCCCACGCACTTCAAGTTTTAATAGCTTAGGCTATCATTTTCAATTCCTCGCTAGTATGAAAAGTTGGCCAATCCTTTGATGTTTAATGTTGCATTAGAACTTGATGTGGGCTCAACTTGTTTTTGAATTTCTTTCCCACCATTTCACTCTTCCTCTTGACTGGTTCAACCACTGCTTCTCCAGGAAAATTATGAACAGTGCCTTGAATTGACATTACATATTGTTGCAAATACTGCTATTCAACTTTCGAGTGGTTAAGCAAATTCTGTTCAGGATCGAGCTCCCAAAGTAAAGAATCTTAATTCGTGCATGTTGCTGAGGCCAGATCTACAGTAACGACCTTGTGCCCTATTTGATTGGAACTTGGAACCATTGCCAAGGCTTTCTGGGAACAACTATGACCGCCTTTAATAAACATTTTCTTAGGGTGCCCTTCATGGCTGTCTCGAAAAATGCACGCCATGTCAAGTGGGCGCAAATGTTAATGCATTTCATTATCACCTCGATTTGACACGGCGTCAAGCTCAGCTCTTATTAATGTGTAGGATTGTGACGTGATGGTTCTTAGACGTAAAAGTTTTGAATTTCCGATAAGCTCCAGCCAATGTTCTCTGTGTTCTAAATTTCCAAGGAAAGTTTGTTAGGGGATTATCAAAAGTGGAAAAATTGGTGTGACTAATTACAATTTCGAATCAGGAGCCTCTCTCAAGGAGATGTCTCGAGAATGGAGAGTGCCATTTTTCAAATTTTTACGATGCCAATCCCAAAGGGAGTTGAAATTTCAGCATCAAGGCATGAACTACTACGTAGAAAATTGGAATTCCTGAGGGGAACCAATTTGAGATCAGCACATTTTTCAGCAAATTGTAAATATTTTGGAACCAGAGGGCATCTCATCGGAAGTATTCAAATTTATGCTGACTGGAACGGAGACAAATGGGAGGTCTAAGAAAAGAATGGGATGAAGATTGGTGACCAAGTTTATCTCTCCCGGGACCACTTATGTAAGCCTGGAGAATGGGGAAATCGTTGTTGCTTGAGGCTTCAAACGGGTCGAGTAGTCTCGAAACTTGAGAAAGAAATGCGCCTACGGAAAATAGGAATTAGAACGAAACGGTCACGTACACGAATACCTCCGCATGTAAGTTTCTTGGCTAGAACGGGACTTTGGTTCGGAATCTGGGAACAAGTAGAAGTTAATTGGAATCCTGAATTCAGTTCGAATGAAATTCTTCAAGGATTTAGCCAACTTTTACCAGACACATTTAGAAAATGAAAAAAAAAAAACAACAGCCGTCTCCTGGGTTACGAACGAGATGAACTTCCTTGGCTAACAGTTATGTTGAGTTTATGTACTACATTGATAGACAAAAGACAAAAATGATGGCGCACGATTTTTTTACATTAACAAAAGCGATCAAAATTGATAAAATCCGACAACTGAGCGGAAGCAGGTGGTTTGTTGCTTTTTTTCTTCCTCCTTTTTACAGTTGTTAGGGTCGCTTTTGTTACTCCGTGTTGTGAGAAAGTTCAATGTCTTTATTTGAAACTAAAGAATCTTCCTTCCAACTGGCACTGGCTTGAACCTAATTTCCTCCAGTTTCTTCGAGGAACTTTGACACTTGTCTTCTCGAACCCCGTTATCTGATGGCCACCTTGTTCAGCCTGGATTCGAGTGAGCTCTCATTTAATCTTTGATAGGGACCTTTGGGAGATGTCGGTGATATTACCTCAAGTTTTGGCCTTGGTGGGTTGAGATTAGCAACAAAACTAAACTAATCTACCTACCCAAGTTTTTTGATTGGCCAAGCATGTCGTAAATCAATTTACAGGTTGATCTCTGGATCACTAGATTTAATGTAGATTTATGGGTGTATTCCCAAAGTCCACAGTCTCTTTAAAAGCGAATATACATTTCTTGGTGAAAACGAGGTGCAAATTTGTTCCACGAGTTATTCAAATTTGGTGCTCTATTCAAGTGGTCCTCGTAACTTTTCCCTCTTGAATAAGATAAGAGAGACCAGCAGGCACCACGAGCGTCTGGTTTGACATTTAGGCACGGTTATGAATCACAATTAACCTCCCTAGACACTTGCCCATTCACAAAAGAGGCATTTCATTACTTGCTTCTACGGCTATACACACACACCTCGGCCAAGAAATAACAACTGCTACACTTTAGAAAGCCTAAAGCCTTTCTAAAGATGTAAAGTACAAAGTCACGTTGGAGAACAGCTTTTTGACTTGAAGTATCAATTAGAAGGAAGATATTTTAAGGAACGCTAACTAAAATTTGACAAAGGGATTTCGGAACTGGACCATTTGGACGATCGTCCAATTTAAAAAACAAACAATGTGGAGTCTCATAACTAGGGCCAGGAACTTTAGACGAATAAACTTATTCGTCTTTTTTCATCTAATCAGGCAATTCTATTCGTCTTTTTTCGTTTAATTTGACAGTTTTATTCGTCTAAACTTCCTGTCCTTACTCATGACGGATGCTCGAAGTACACTTGAAATTTATTCTCTGCCCATTGGAACAAGCAAATCATTCCAATGTACATGAATAATCTATTGATCGGTAAAATTGGCCAATTAAGACTTACTGAACCATGAACAAAGATAAGAAAGCTCTTTCGCCCTTTTGGATTATGTTCAACGATCGGATATGCCTTCTCTACACACTTATGTATAGTCTACAGGGTCGGTGGACCAAGTGTGGACCCCACAAAATATCCATAAAATTGAGATCTCCGTTATTTTTCAAATTATGCTTCAGAATCAAAAAAGAATAAACGCGCAGAAATTAATAAAGGTATTTGCCCAATTGGTGCCCTTGAGTATGGGCGACGGTGAGGTAAGTGGGATAGTAGTTGACCCAATGGCTTGATCTCGTCCCTCAATGAGAGGATAGATTTTAAGGTTGGAATGGTTTGTTTAACATCCCACCTAGTTTCAATTTTAAAGGTTAGTCAAATAAAGAAGTTTTGGAGCTCAATAAATCTTGAAATTAAGACTGTTGACGTACTAAAATCACCAAAGTCTACTTTTGGCCGCTGACCCTGTTCAGGTCCTAAAGAACAGGAACTGTCCTCCAAATTTGGCCACCCAACCGTAAACGAAGTCGTTGTCTGAATATAGAACCAAATTTTGCACGGAAACCCAATATCAACTAAACCCAATTCACTCTGGCCAGACTTTGTTTACTTGTTCCCTCCCCTAGCAATAATTCTTCACTTCTACTTTGACATCAAGTCCGACCTTTACTTGCGTTGACTTCTAAGATCAGATTCTTTCGAATTTGCGAGGCCTTTCTTGTCCGAAAAGAGCCGGAAATAGCAGGTCAACGCCAAGGTGCCCCTGGAATTGCATGAATGAAGATGTTCTTTTTATTCAAGACACGTGTAGATCGACGTGGGGAATGGGGATTCGGCAAATTCTTCTCCATTCGGCAAAAAGAGTAAGACCAACCAATGGAAAGAGCAGAAATAATTCAATGACATTCTTTTGAGTCTTCTCGCAGTCGACATTCCTGTAGAGGACATAAGGTAACGAGAGCTAGTCGAAAACGACGTACCACAAAACTTGGATTGAAGATTTCCTCGTATTGAATTTAAATTGGTTTCCACTACTACTACTGCTGACTGCACTTTCGTGGTCATGGTCTTGGATTCGAGTTGAGTGTTCATTTTTCCTTACATAGATAGAGACTTCGGTAGCCTACCTGGGAAAGACTGGCCAGACAGACACATCAATTTTGGGACCTGCTCCAATTTTTTTTGTCTTTCAATTTCTTCATTGAAATAATACTCAGTTTTCATGGCGGAACAGAAACAGGACGATACCTATTTTTAAAACATTTGAAGACCTGAGTGTGTGTTAATAATTTGCCAGATGGAAGAATGTGTTAATGCACCTGGAAAAAAATACTTGACTCTTTTTAAGACATTTGTCACTCGGTCTGACTTTCCATTTTTTCTGCTTAAATTCCCTGAGTCAGGACAACAAATCTTTTCATCTTTTTATGACCACTTAAAATGAGGGAAGACTTTTTTCTCGAGATCCTTCTCGTCAAGTTCAGCTTAAAAATTGAGCCTCTGGACATCAAAGGAACTTTCGAGGTAGCAGGCCGACTTTGAAGGCTTAAAAGCCGACAGAGTTGACTCGTTGATGCTTAGTACAGTCGACCATGAAGGCTTCAAGTCCTGGTATGTTCCTAAATGGGCAATCTGTTGGTGACATTTGGACCATCCAAAGTATTCTTGGAGGTCGGGGAAAACGGTTTGCAGTTTTATACCATCAATCGGAACTCGCACAATGTGCTTAGAGACAAAAAGAATCATTGCAAATCAACTAAAGCTTTCCACTTGGAGCCAGATGTAATATGCCAGAGATGGATGTGCTATTCAGTTTCGGAGAAAAGAGGATTAGCCAAGATCACTTGAACTTTCCTGCTTTTTCCCCACGGTGAAACAAAATTGTGCCAGATGGATTCAAAGTGTACCAAAAAAGCACTTTGGCAAATTGAAATCTATTGTCGTGCCTTTCATTCGTTCACATTTGGTTTATACGGGAGATCTTCACGATGGGAAGCGGTTTTCTCTTGGATCATTGGGTAGAATGTCATCTCTATTTGTGGAGTGCCAATTACTTACACGGAAAGAACACTCATAGAAGCCCTTCACGTGTATTTGTAAGTTCCAAGATTGGGCTGGCATTGTGCCATCTTTCCTTTAAGAGCCCAACTATTGGTTCCATAATGCTTGATGAGGGAAAGCCTAATCAAGAAATGACATTTTCTAGATAAAATTAGAATCTAACACGAATTGGGAAGAGATAGTTTACTGGTGCTAAAAACATCAATGCTCAACTATGAATGTTTAATCAACTCTAAAAATGCATTTCCCTTCCACTAGTAACCAAGGCACTAACAAATGCGTCACTAATGTCGAGAGAAAATGAATGCATCAAGACCTGCTTGAGAATTTCAAACAAGGTTTGGGATCACGGAATCGTGTTGGACCATAATTGTATCACATTATGAGTAACACTTTCATGAACACTAGATCTTGGAGCGTCCCTCATACTTCTTGAGATTACCCTCGCATCTAAAAATAATGCAATACGCAATACATTTGGTTGAAGAACACTGACTAAAAGAAAAGGTCTTTTCAAATTCATTCCCCAAGGACAATCAACTTATTTCGTCGAGCTGAAATTGCGAGCCCTAAATGCTCAAGAAGGGGCATGTTTGGCATGCAAAAATGAGTCTTGATCTGGATAAATGAAGTAAATTGCCTATATAAATGTGGCCAAACGGCCTTGCATTCGAGTAAGGAGTGACGATAATCTTTCACGATCAGGATAATCTTTGGCTTGGTCGGATTATAGTAAGGCCAAGGTCAATAGAAATGAATAATTTAAAGCAAGAAAAAGGAAAAATCCTTAATTTTTCCTTTAAATCAGGAAAAAGGATGAAAGTGGGTGAGTGGCAGTAACAAATATCGTCAGAGCTTGAAATATTGGATTTGGGGTTGGTGAAAATAAAAAGTCAGAAACCGATTTTTCCCCATGTTTTGAACGGTAGAAATGGGAATTTAATTCAGATCCTGGTCTAAGCCATTCGTTGTGAGAAGTTTAGGCAAAGAAGCAAAAAACCGTTTCAGAACATGGGACACTTTTTCAACTGAGTTAATTGAATATTCACTTCAAACCGTTTATTTCCACAAAATGGAGGACTTATTCAACGAACCTACAGATTAAAACGGAAGTACTTCCAAAACCATTTCGACGCACCTTGATAAAAACATTCATGAATCATTGAAATCCCAGTTTTATTCTACATTTTCAAAATATATCTGGTATGGTATTAGAATGTTATTTGTTGAATGATATACCTCCAATTCCCAGTATGTTAAACATATCACAAACGAACTGATGCATGAAGAAATATTTCCTATTTGTAGCTTCATTGTATTTTTGTTTGTTTTAATAATAAACATGCGTATGATGGTCCTTTTTCCTCTTGCATTCTACAGTAATTTTCCACACCGAAACACTTGAAATATGTAATCCGAGGAATACCTAGCTTGAATGTTCCAGTGTTCCAAATTAGATTTCTCATTGCCTCCTTTTCATCTTGGGCGTTTCAACCAAGCCGAGTTTCGAAGTCAAAAAGCTTCTCCTTTGTCTTGTGTTGATGCTCTCGTGGTTGCACCAAAAAAGGCTTCTTCTCATGGCACACGAGGTTAAGATTCCATCAAGAAAAAGACGCCATTTGCTAGATACACAGCATGGGTTCACGATACGTTTAGTGCATCCCCGACTATTGAATGAATATAAATCAAACATGTGGGTATTGAATGTAAGTTAATAACTTTCTGAGAACGGAAGCCAGTCGTACATTAACTAATATATTAGTTTCTTAGGGAAGTTATATTTGTTCTTTTACTTTTACAATCCCTGTGACGCATTTGATAAGTCCGTCCTGGATCAACTGGAAGACCCGAACAGACCGATTCCTAGTCGAGACAAATCTTTTTACATCATACGCAAACCATACCGGTTGATGATAAATTAGCTAGTCGTTCTTATATAAATATCATTTTTAAACCAGACAAGTGAGTTGAAGGTTATCTTCCCATAACATTGCTAGAATTTCACGTGGGGAAATGTAACATTTATCGCTGGGCGTAAATAGCACGCAAGTCTCACAGAGGACGACATTTTAAATCTCACGCGCTTTCTTGCCGGTCTTAGTGGTTCTCTACAAGTGTGAAATATGAAGAGGAGAAGTGATTTGAAAAAGTGATGAAATGGTTTCAAGTAGATTATAAGGTCATAGGATGTGGGTGTCGGTTACAAAAAATTTAGGGATAAATATTCGAATTCTCTTTATGAAATCGATCCCCCAGGGCTTCTCTGTTTAGATTCAACTGTAAGGCCCCTAGTTTCTAGTTTAGCTATTTCGGTGCAGCCTTTTGTGGAAGTGTTCGGTTCATGCACGGATTAAGTAAGTGCCCGCTTGTTCGGAAGTTCCACGTCAATAAATCAAAACCAGCAAAGGGCATGGGAACAGATGGAAGACGGAAGACATCGCCTTTCTTGTTTGGGCTTGCCTTGCGTGTCCTAAAGCATTTGACATTGGGGGAGGCTAAACGATTTCCATTCTGGGCTCTACTTACTCCAGCGTTGCTCTTTTGGGCGTATGACAAATTGATGTGAGAAGAAATCAAATAACAGCCTCCACTCAACTCAAGATATTCATCTATTCCACAAAGTAACAAAGCACACAATGTTAACTCAGAGCAGGGAACCATCTCTTGAGAGAGTGCTTTCTTTCCGTTCTCTCAAGGAGTTATGGCTTAAAAAAGTAAACAAATGAGAGTTGAAAAGCAGAAGGTGATGTTGGAGCCTGTGCTCTCAGATTTGGGTAATACTACCAAATCTAGGTAATTTTTGGCCCCCTTTTGGTATAAAAATTTGTCAATTGGTAAATTAACAGAACACCTAAATTTTGTTCATACAGGGTAAAATTTTGCGAAAAAAGTCTGAAAAGTTTACTGTGGTTTGAATTTTCAGTGCTGCCATTTTATGGAACTCTGAGCACATCCCTACAGTGCCTCCAGATATATGAGGAGAAAAAGCGCAATTTCCAACAAAGACAAAGACTCGGTAGGCGCAGTTCAAAAAATAGGCCAAAAAGTAGGCGCAAACAAGCCCCAAAAAGTGAAAGATTAGCGCAAAAATGCTAGCAAGATATGGAGACTCTTCATCCATGGGAGGATTGTCTTTGCATCAGCTCACATCAAGAAGAAATACTGCATGAGTAGCTTGTAAACGCTAAGGCATATTGGCAAGTGTAATCCAACACACAAAATTTTAGAGTTGATCAGTTGTCAGCTGTGAACAGTATTTCATGTTTTGATTTCAACAAGCTGACCGCACATAAATGCATTTGAACTTGACCTCGTCTCAGTCATAGTCAAGAAGAGCTGGATGAAAGTAGTTTTTTGAAAGCAGAGAATATAAACCCTTAGCTTTTGCAAGCTGCCTGTTATTGACAATTTCTCCTTGTCATGATACTGTCACTCAATAAGCTGATGCGCCCATAGCTCGCTTCTGGTGGACTGCGATGACAGCTTCACATTTAATCATCTTTGCTCCCATTCACGAGAATGTGTTATATTTTATAAGAGCTATTATTGTTATTTTGCAGGAGCTGTTATAATATTTTACAAAGTTGTTATTGATATTTTACAGAAGCTGTTATTGATATTTTACAGGAGCTGTTATTGATATTTTAAAGAATTTGTATACAATTATTCAGCTCAATTGAACAATGGAGTTAAAAGTTATGCATCTTGAAATTCAGGCAAGTGCAGGCGGAAAATGAACTCGTTCTACCACGTGTTGCAAGATCTTGCATGGACCACTCATAACATTCGACCACTTTTTTTGGCATTTGAAAAACTTGTTTCAAGTGTCCAAGCAACAACACCAAGTGAATAGCATGTTGTATTTGGAACAATTCACAATTGCCTTGTTAGGATAATTTCTTGCAATGGCTGTCTTGTCATCTGGTTTGATAATTTTATACCATTAAATATCAATAAACAAGTGTTGAAAACATTATAAGGTAATCAAAATTGATAAAAAAGTTGGGTAATTTTTGGGTAATTTTTTGTAAAAAGTCAAAGTTTGTATAATTTTCTGGTTAATTTTGACGAATTTTTAGGTGATTTTGACGAAAAAAACCTGAGAGCACTGGTTGGAGCCATTAGTAGATTTTCAAGGAATCAGAAATCCTTAACACATTGGGTTTCATCCTTAAAAATACTGACATGGATAAGATTGCCGGTGTCGGTCTAACATTTCCATCCACTCTCATCATACAATGGAGGTACTTGACAAGAGGGTTCTAAGGTTCTCTATTGAGTTTCCGTCGCTTCAACTTCCAAGTTTAGGGCCAAAAGTAAAAGAAGAAATGAAGATTTATCGACAAAATCTGTTGGGTGTTCCTGTATCACTGAAGTAGCCACGATCTGAGCACAAAATCGCACTTCCTCGTTTTCATCATTTAGAAATCAATCTCATTAGCTTCTAGAATTGCTTTGTCGATTAAGTTCTCATTCCAAGAGGTCTCAAAGACCATAAATGGCCTAGACCAACTTTTCGTTTGTCCCATTTGTAAGTCGTCCACGCCAAGATCCAATGATTGCTTGAGGTTATGAAGCTGCAATTGGAACCAGGGCAAGAACAAGAAATGTGGTCGAGGTAAAAACCACTAAGGTGTATGAGTGTACGGAACGTACGCCATTCTTCAATTGGTTTCTGGACAAGGCCTCGCTCTTTTTACCGTCCAAGACCAAAAATGGATCAGATCTAGAGCTCCCTCGGGTACCACAAGGAAGCACTGCTAACCATCATTTGCTATTCACCGAAATGCAAGCCTCAATGAACCATATGAGACCACAAGGAAACATACGCAATTTGGCTTATCGTCATGAAATAGTGCCCATAACCTGCCTTGGCCGCTAGTCTACTCATCTTTCCGGATAGCGCTCTTTGGCCTAGCTGTATTGTATAAATTGTGTTCGGCGATCGGGAAACCAGGCCATAAAGTCTACTGAACCGTTTGATTTGAACCCGACCCTCTGAAAGAAATTCGAGTTGGACTCGTTCGGCCTTAAAGTCTCCCTTTCTTCTCACACTTTAATCCCGGCTAGAATTTTGTTCAGGTGGTCCACGAAAAGTTTTTCCCATTCCATTGAGAACCAGCATTCATAAACTGCTTTCAAGCTCCCACTTGAAGAGTTCGTTCGCGGTCTTTAATTGTTGCTCTCAGAAAGTCGGAAAGACAGGGAACATTGAGCATTGTGCTCACTCGTTGTTGCACTTCACTCCAGGGTGACTGCATTAACACCGATTAATCTGACATCTGGGTGCAAAATTGCTCCAGTACACACGTGGGGTTTCCTACTCAACCAAGAGACTTGGAATTGTTTAATTTACTTTATGGACATGAAATGAAGCCAAGAGGCAAGAGAGTATGGTTTTCAGATTCAATTCTAACCACAGAGAGGGACAATGAAGTTTTACAACTACCCGTGTAAACAAGTTAGATCAAGTTTTCTATTCAGACATAATGAAACATAAGACTCAAAAGTAGAAAAATAGCCTTCTAGGTCACACATTTCAATCAACGAGTAATGCCGGAGTTATCCACAGGACATCACTTTTGAATCCCACGATTCAAGTTGGGAATAGCGTGTCTTTTAGGGGAGAGGGTTGAAAAAGCCTGTTTCTTTTAGGGGCAAGATTGTGCCAAGTTAACTTCAATACTTCAAAGCGAGTCTTTTTTGCTGAAATCGTCGTCTCATGATCAAATAACACCCAAAAATCCTTACAAAACAACAGAAAACACAGCCTTAAAATTTGAGGAACTCTCTATAGTTTCCAAACGATTTCCGTTTTGTTAAACGTTTTGGAAATTCCTTAGTCAAGTTAAAGTTGGGGGCAGGTTCAATTATTCTCAGTCGAATTCACTAAATCATGGGTCGGCAACAGCTTTGGGGAAAGGCTCACAAAATTTGATTTCGATAATCAAGGGCCCACAAACAAATGATCACATAGCTGTGGGCCCACAAGTGTCATACCATGAAGGGTCTTGGGCCACTGTTTTGAATTCTCTCCATTGTTCCTGGCCAACCAAAAATCACCAATGGGCCCTCATGTGGGCCTCAGCCCACTGGTTGCCCCTGCCCCTAAATGTATTGCTATGACCCCTACTTTAGATACATTCAAGATTTGATTAGACTCCAAAACAACAAGCCTTGTTGTGCTACGTAAATTTGTACTTTAGGTGGCATTTATTCAATTTCAAACAAAAGTATTGCTATGAATGGCATGAACTAAAGTGCAATTTCGAGTGAGACCAGAAAGGTCAAATTTCGACAAGCTCTTAAAAGACCATTAATAAAGAGTGAAAAATGCGAGGCATAGTTTAAAGTGCTGGGCTGGAAACTGGCCAAAAATGGCCACATGCATTCGCAGCGTTTCATCCTCATTTTTCACTTTTCTAATGGTGCGCCTCTTTTGCTATTCCAAAATTTCATTAGTTAACGCGAGGCGTTCTCTTTTAAATCCCGAAAGGTTTTCCATTCATAATGTTTTATACGAGGACACCTTGCAATATATTCGCTAAAAGGTCATAAAGGTCAATGACTCGGCCTTAAAAGAGATACTAGGAGGAAAAATCAAAGGAAATCCGTTGGCTTCATCATTCACATATTGACTTGCTTTCAACGCGGTTTCCCTTCCAATATCCTTTAATTCAAGTATCTTTCCCGTCATTCAAAGAGACCTCTCCACGTGATCAGAGGAAAACCGGTCATCAAAGTAACGAGTTGAAAAACTAACATGTTATTTGACTGTTTGAAGTCATTAATAGCCTTCAATTGGCCTTTGCCCCTTTTTGATTAACATTCAATAATGGTCAGAGTCAATACTAAAAGTATGTTTGAACTTTCCCTTGTAAACATTCATGGCAAGACTAGTAGAATACGAATAGCATGAATAGCAAAAACTCGTTAGGAGATCCTTTTTCGGATGATCTGGAAGCAAGGCCGTTATGTAAATAATCGATGGAAGAGAATCCGAATCTATCCTAGAGCTGAGGAACGCTGAGATATGAATAATGGTCTCAAGTTTGGACAAAGACGGAGTAAGCATTGTACTATTGGCTAAGGCGAGAGCAGTAATGATGTTACCTTCGCAGCGTAGAATGATTGTGTAGTAGGTAATATATTTCATTACACACATCGATTTCCTCTTTCCTTGGGAGCAAAGATACGCTCCAATGGAGAATATCATTGAGATGGATAGAGCACGTTCAGGCTCAGAACCGTTCCAATTTGTGGAAAGGCTTTTTTTTTAATCCCGAAGCTTGACTACATAAGCAAAGATCTCCGTGAATAGATTTGATTAGTTCATAGCGTGATCACGAACTTCAAGAGGGCACTTGAACTTTCGAGCCGTCCTTGGCTTCTCTCAAGTCATTTTTGAAGTTTCTAAGACAGAAATGTCGTCAGATCAGTTGAGATTGAACTTGACAATTTATTTTTTTGCAGTGTTAACATGCTTTTTTAATTATCCCCGGATAATTCTGAATTCTATTTGGACGGATAAATGATGAAAACAAATAACGAATGTAAGAGAAAAACAAAATTAAGTGGCAAAATTATGCACTTTTTCTGATCTTAATTCCGAATCTTAGATGCTGAAATGTTCGCCAAAAACAAATGCGCTAAATGGAATAATCCTCATGGCGCCAACATTTTCAAAGTTTAGGCCATAAAATCGTATCATCGATTGGATTACTGTTGTTATAAATAAACGTTAATCCTCAATTGTGCCAGTTCCATTCGTACTCGTATTTTTCGACTCAGTTTTTGCTCAGTTGCGGATCTTCTTTTCAGTACACCGCGAGACGGAAAATCTAGCCGTTTCCGGAAATCGAATACTCGGGTGCGGAAAGTTTCGAAAGGCGAGGGTTTTAAAGTTCTTTATGTAACTTTTTATATGTGGCAAAGGCCTTCGGCACTTGGTTTTATGGCTCAAACTCGAACCTTAGAGACCGTCTTCTTCTAAACCATGAACAATCTTTAACGATTTGCTGCAATCCTCGTTGTAATGACCATTCATGTCACCTTGTGTAAACATAATTTGGTCCAAATAATTTTAGATATCTGCACCTTTTGTTCAATACAAAGAACATTTCTGAATGGCAATATCGGCCAGAGCCAAACGTGTCCCAATTTTTGAAACTCTGTAATACTATTCTAATTTAATCTTGGTCTTGTTTGCTAATGTTGAAAGAAATTTTGAATTTTGCCTCGAACTTTAAAAGGAAATAACTTTTGATTCCATGGAGTTCAAAATTGGTTGACAAATTCCAGTTAATTCTAAACATAGCCTTTTAGAACGAAACGTCTTCTGTTGTGCCGCTAGATATCAAAATGCAAAATGTACCCTCACTCTATTTCAGTCTCTCACTTTCTCACTCAGAAACTCGATCCGTTTATTCACTTACTTAAAACGTCGTCAATGGTTGTGCTCTCCCAAATGTTAGGCTCTCGTTTGTAGACAAAAACATCTAAAGATCTGGATGGTTTGCATACCATTCGTGAATATTATGATGGATGAGACTGAAACTTAGGCACTCAAAAGTCAAGGGTCATCTTTATTTGACAGAATGACGTTATTCGAGGCCTATTTATCATGAACGATTAATTGAACGATTAGATAGACCGAATTAGATTTTAATCGAAACAGAAATAGAGGGCTTTACTAAAACCGAAACCGAGAGTAGGTGACAGATCTGTGATGTTAGTGCAAAATCAATAACTTAAGGCATATAAATTTTCTAGCCATTTTAATTTCTTTCCTTTGAATTCAATGGAACTGTTAATAATTTCATTTCGACCCAAACTAAGTTTTGTAGAATTTTGCTCGAATTTGAATGCAATTTGAATCATTGCGTTACAGACCCAGTGTTAACGAACATGAGCCACGTAAAATGTACGCTTTAATTGTGACTTTGCCGTAAATACTTGCATATTAGTCTTGTTTATGGGATAACTTCTTCCTATGGCAAGAGGCTCATATTTCTTATGAGGCTATTCTCTTACAAACAAGTACGCTATTACCAAGAACCAAAAGTACAAAAGTCGTATTTTCCTAATGTGTTTTTTTGACTCACAACTTGATATCTTGATACCTTCCTCCTCTGAATCCTTCTGAAACTATTTCACCAAAGCTACGCAGATAACCAAATAAAGAGTTCTTGAGGAGAGAATAAGCCTAAAGGGCAGAAGCTACGTAATGCGGTGGTGCCAAATTTCGAAGAAATGAGCTCCTTGCTTAATGAGATTCCCCTCCATTGTGCAAAGCATCACAACACTTGCAATAAATACTCTTCCAAGTGTGATAACTCACTGGCAATGGGAGCCTTGCCATTAATGCTTCATGAAGGCTCACTGGCCTATTGGGTCTAAAAGTACAGCCTCTCATTCTGGCCTCGAAATTGAGTCGCAAATTGAAGACCGTATTAAAGGGGCAAGCCGTCTTACGAGCCCTGCAACATTCTTCGCGACCGAACAAAAGGCCAGAATCTGACCACGTCAAGGCCTTTTCTTTTGGCATCACCCAACTTCAATCGTTATCCTGAGCGGACGGAAGGGTCATCATTCCGATTAACCAGATGCTTTCGCCGCAAAGTGTCAATGGACGGTCTTGAAAGGTCGAAGTGGCCTTGAAAAGAAGTGGAAAGAGTGTTTTCAAAAATGCCTCTTGAACTTGAACCCTTCGTATATCCCAATGGAGAAGAGACAGCAAGGTGTTGCACTTTGCAAAGAACGAAACTCGAAAAGAACCTTTGCCTTGTTGTTTTTTCCCTGGCGAAGACAAACATGGATTTGAGTCTAGTTGGTTCCTGTTCAGAACCTTTGAACTTTAAATGGAAAATGTGAGATAGGCATATGCCAGAAAAGAAGCCCACCACAGAGAACTGGCGAGGAGGTGCACCTCAAATGGGGAAGCGATGCATTTCAGTTCAGTTCAAATCGAGTCTCGTAAACATTTTCCAGACTAATCAACTCCAGGATTGAATCCACCACACTCATTGCTCATGGCTTGAACTCGTCAAAGGATACCACGCCATGCCTACAAGTTCTTTTTGGGTTGTTGAGAGAGTAACTAATTAAGGATCGAGCATCAAAGACTTGGGACACATACGTATGATTGCTAGATCCAATATAAGTGGCAATCTCATTGGAGACAAAGTAAAGAATGCCAACCAAGTGTTAGTTTGAAGATAATGCGAAGAGTCTTTCTCGTATCGAGAACAATTCCAGGAACACTCAGATCTCCTTGTAGATACTGGGATGTGTTGGAAGTCTTTGTGACCATTCCGTGAATCCCCTCAGGGAAATGTGGAACCATTCGGCCAACAAGACTTTGATGAAGATTTCAGGGCTAGACTTCTTACATCCACATTCCATATCTTCCTTGATCTCGCTTTTTATTCAATTGAACCCTCGCTTTTAACCTGGGTTGTCGGTTTTGGGAAGAAAATGAATGCCTCATTTACGCACTCAACCAAGATAAATAAGCAAAGCAGGAATGAAAGACTCGCAAACTTTCCTCCAAGATGAAACCAGAGCGATTCGAACATGAATCGACGAAGAATTCGTGACCAATTCTTTTGGGAGTTGCCTGAAGGCCTGGAGGAAGAAGAGGTGTTCCACTCATAAACGCGCATGTTCCATCCACGGTTCTATTGTATTTGCTCAGAGAGGCAGTGGATAGTTGGCTTTTCAGGAAAAGCCAAGAGGGTTACGATTGTTTCCAGGGCTTAAAAAGAAAAGTCTTGAAAGCTGGGAAATCTTCAAAGCCTCCCAGCAACCATCGAGATTAACACAAGCTGAAATACTTCGTAATTAGGTCATTGTCACATTGAGGAGAAGACATGGAAACAATGAGTTATGACACCAATATCGAGTTCTGCGTATTTAGTAGAGGCAAAGTCCTCAATGAAGATAGCCTAGTTATTTTGTCATTCTTGGTCTTTTGGTCTCTTTGATTGGAACAGAACGGAAGTGATTTCCGGGACAACTTACTTGTTCTCGTAAAGGAACAAGGTTAATCTTGGCACAAGTTTTCAATGAGTGTCATGTAACTCAATTTTTGCAGAACTGCTTGTTGGAGAAAATGGAACACAAGTTTGGAGACAGATCTTTCCTTCCCTTTGGTTTCATTCTTGTCGAGACTTCCTTGACAATGGAAACTTTTTGGCACGGTTTCCCCACTCGAATACAACTTCAAACGGAAAGTTGCTCAAAGTACCCTCCAAGGAATCATGGGCATCATTGGCGACCATGAGGGATGAAGTACAATTGACACCTCAAAGAGTTGTTACAGATGATTTATCCTGCGAACAAGGAAAATGTCACAACAACAAAAATATATATATAAAACACCGTCGTGTTGAAAAGGTCTAGTCTAGAAAATTGAAGTCTGGGACAGTTCTATCTAGAGAAGTATTCATTTGTCAACGTTGCTTTTGAACTCAGCCATTGACCCAATTGATCCCACGTAAAAAAGATGACACTAGCAATAAATAAAAAGAGCAATAGACCCTCAATGAGACAAGGAAAAACCATCTCAATAAGCCCAGGTACAAAATACAAAAAATAAAGTACATTTCATTTCCAAACAACTTGCAAAATACAATTACTGATCTGAACATACTAAATTTGGAGAAAATGGAACTCGCTTCATTGATCTAGAATGATGTAATTATTATTAGTTTAGAACCAAGGCTACTTCGCTTTATCGATATCCTGTTCTTTCGATTAGATATTCTTGAGCTTTAAAACGCAAGAAATGCCGGGTACAGTTAACAGTTTTGTTTGATTTTTCCTTAAAAATGAATACCTTGTGATAAAACCATTGTGAAACAAGACGGACACAAAATCCGTTCTTTCATGTATTATAATTCCGGGGTCTTTTAATGAAAACACAACGTTTGTGACAATGAGATATGGTGACAAAAAAGCTTTTTATGTTGGATGAAATTGAGCATGCAGTACCTCCCTTTGTTAAACCATTGGATCATCACAACAAATTCTGATCTCATCGCAAAACAGGATGTTAACGGCTTCTCATCTTGTCCAACTTGATAGTATCTGCAATGAGATATTTTTTTTTTCATTTTTAATGGGAAAGTTCCAATACCGTTTTGACGATATCTGCATGAATGGGCCTAAATAGAAAACGTGAGCAATTATTCCAATCTATCAACTGATTCCAAACTCTCAATCCCAGCCAAACTCAAGCCTCGTCCAAGTTTTGTTAGCCTGACCAACGGACGTCATCATGTGTTTGCCCTACAAGTATATTCAACTACAAGCAAAGACCTACAAAGAAGCTACGTTCAACTACTCTAACTAAACAGCAATATCATGAGTGAATGAGGCAGTCACTCATCATCAATATTGGTCAGTCTCCAAGGAGCATTAGCCCATTTCTTTCAACCCCAGTGGTCTTCTTTCATTCTTTATTTTCGCTTTTGTTGTCCTTGGTCCTTGACTTGCAGTGCCAATCACTATAATGGACAACGCTTACGTACAAAGTAGCTGGTCAGCTTAAGCGTTGAGTTGTTGCCTTCTGAAGTCTGAGCCCAATAGAGGATCCTCAATCGAAGAAGCGTTCTTGGAACTCAATTTGGTCCCGAGGCTGTTCCCGGCAACACCTCAGATAAATTATGGTGCCAAGGTCTATTATTGGAAATTGATTGTGAATGCCCTGCACAACAAGAAGTCTGGTAATCTGGCGCTATTGATCGTTTCACGGCAATTCTCAAGTAACGTGTCCAAAGCAAAGCTCGAGGCCGAATATTGGATAACGAACGTAACTTTTTACCATTCCACGGTATTATGAGGATATACCGTGTTCAATGTACGTAACCTAACGTCAATTTGACCAGAGTTTTGAGGGCAAGAGATAATTCCTGATTGGAAATCTAAAGGATTATCATAATGCGATGTTAGCATGAGATGGATTATCCTCAAGGTTTCCTGAGATGGTTCAATTGTAATCTTCAGTTAATCCGGATTAAGCCATCATACATAATGGTTTTGGAAACCTGAGATTCCCAAACGGTACTCAATCATTCATCTGGATCCAGAATTAGTGTATATCTTGGTATTGATGTGTTCCTTCTTCAAGTAAAATGATACGCTCAATTTCCACGCTTGTGTTTTTTGCTTTTGTTCCAACCGAAGATCGAGTGTTGAACATTGATTCAATGGCCTTCAAAAAGAAGTTCCCCGCAATTGCATTTCTTTTAGGGAATCTATCGCAGAGAATCTGGCACACATGAATGAGGGAACAGAGGGGACCGAGTTCAAGTAAACGAATACATTGGATCAGATCCTATTCCACTTTTTGCGTGCCAAGGTTTTTGCACCATCTCGAACAATTTGAGCTCGATAGTGGAAGGATATCACAGAGGCCCATAGAAAAAATTACAAAACGAGCATTTGAAAACCCAAGAGTGTCATTCTTGTGGAAAGACCATCAATTCTACAAAGAGACCTGGAAAGAAGAGCTAGGCCAAAGGTCAAAGCTGAGGAGCAATCCTTTAAATGGACTGGTAATGGATATTGGAACAATCTTGTGAGTCCCACTCATTCAATTATGACCTAACCTGAGAGAAGGCCATAACTGCTGGACCCCTGGTTAAAACCTAGATTAATGGAAGTCGAACTTTTATACGTAGAAAGTTTTGCTACAGACTTGTTACGCAAGCTGTGCCAGTCACAGAAGGTACAGTGGGAGAATTTGAATAAAGAAATGGCATTCCGTCGCAATTCAACTATTATTTGACAGTTTGAAGTCGCACTTGATGGTCTTCTTTTCCTCTTGACGCTTTTACTCGAAATGGCGTGTCTTAAATAGTTGGTCTTTTTAGTCTTTGACGTTTCCTTCTCATTCTCGAGACGAAATCCAATGAGAGTATGGAAAAGAACGTGTCAAGAACTGTTCCATGCATTCGTTTCAGGGAACAACGACATACGTTCCTGTGATAGTACTGCGGAACATCTCCTACAAGGTTTCTTATTCACCTTTTTCCCTAGTCTAGACCCTACAGTTCAGTTGATAAGGTCACAATGGCAGCAAAGAGAAATTGGCCCACTTTCTTTCTCGCCAAAGGTGTTCTTAATGGCATTGAGGTTACGAATCTTGACTTTGTCCTTCATTTCCGGAGGGGCTTTGCAAGGATAACGAAGCTCAACATTCAGGTCTAACACTGTTATTCAAATTTTGTCTTTGCAGAGCCATCGGGGAATCGAATGAGGCCCCAAGAGATTTCACGAGGTCACATTAGAGCAATCGATTGAGGAACAAAGCGGCACTAAGGAAGGATATCTCCATTGAGGCTGGATTAACTCAATCTTCTTGAACATGACTTCTGAGAACGGTGAATCCGATGGAATCCTTTTGGCTATTTGGTCCAATCGAACGGAGGAGCGTATCATGGTGGAAAATTGTCCCAACTACTCCAAGGCTGACCTTCAATTGGTGGATGAAGTCTCCTTTTGGATGGAAGGCGTTAGCCAGACCATAATAGCCATTTTGGGAATCATCGGAAATATCGTGGCTAGTATTATTTTATCGCGCAAGGAGATGAGAAACGCTTTCAATCTCCTCTTGGTCACGATGGCGTGCTTCGACTCCACTTATTTGTTTGGCTCCATTCTCGAGAGCTTTCGGAAACAATTCAATCTGGCCAGCAACCTGCATATTATTCTATTCCCCTGCCTATTGTATCCATTCAACCAGATCGCCATAACGGCCTCTATATTCATGACAGTGGCCATTGCGTTGGAAAGGTTCATTGCCGTCCATTACCCTTTGAACTACAGTCAAGCCATGCACGAGGCCAATGCCCTGACCAAGCGGATCGTGAAGTATGTGGCTTCCGTCACTTCATTGGCCATTCTTTTCACAGTCACCCGATTTTTCGAGGCCAAGGTGGTTTATATCCCCATCGTGGATAAGACCACCAATGAGACGGTGGACTACGTACCCTCGTTGGAGCCCACAGATCTTCGAACAGCTCCAATCTACACGACCTACTTCAACTGGAGTCGCTTGATCGTGCTCGGCATCATTCCGTTCGTAATGCTAGTCTACCTGAACGTGGGGATTTACAAAGATATCAAGGCTCGAAAGAACCGACGTCTAAATCCCAGACACCATCAGCAAAAGGGTCGCCGCACCTCGAGATTTCCCGCTTGGAAATGGTGCATGGAGAGAAAATCCAAAGACAATGATCCGCATGCTAATGGCAACTTCGCGTCCGTATTGGATAATCATTTAGACAAGACCGAGATGATCCCCCTTGGGGCAGTCGAAGCCGGGAGCGACAACAATAAAAGTCCCTCTCCGTCGACACCTCAAGTGGCCCCGTCTGTAAATAAGGAGCTAGTGGTCAGTGATGCCAAGCCCATCATCAAATCCAGAAAGGTCTTGGTAAGGCTGTCAAGAAAGAAGGCTCCACCGGCAGCAGCCCCAGCAGTCACTGTCAACGAGTCTCGACGGAAAAAGGAAGACAACTTGGCCGTGATCTTTATGGGGTTCATCATGGTGTTCCTCATGTGTCATTTGCCGCGATTGTTGCTCAATATCCACGAGTTGGCCACCATTCGACAAGCCATGAAATGCCAAGAGGCCGGCCTTCAAGCCTTCCCTCTGTGGTCGCTCGTTACGATTAGTCTCAGCCATCTCCTTTTGGTCATCAATTCGGCCACCAATATCCTCATTTATTGCTGTTTAAGTTCCAAGTTTCGAGAGGAATGCCGAAAAGTTTTCAGGAAGTTCTAAGCACGGATGGGCCGGATAAAAAATGCAAATATTGGCTAGCTACGCAACTCCTTCCACTTCTCGTCCTTCTCTCCTTTCATTCAACCAACCAACCAACCAACCACACGTTTGTTGGCTACGTAAATGGTTCGCTCGCTCAGCTCACTTAAAGAGTGAGGAAACCATGTGGCCATTATGGAGAAGGGTTGGGATACAATCCTAACAAAGGCCCAACCAATCTCTGAAGGAGCAGTTTTCTTGCCATACATACAGTATTAACACTTTCCTATATCTTCTGAAGTGTTTTTTGCATCCAGAATGTTGAAGAATCTTGGAGAGTACCGCAAATATAAATCACTCATCAATGACAGTATCACACACAGGTCTGACGGCAACAAACTAAAAACTTGATGACTGTTTTTGCCTCATATCTTGCTTCTTTGTGTTTTGTTCTCAACTGCTGATTGTGATGAGGGGAATTGTTTAAACATATGTTTCTCTATTTAGTCATCTCTTGAACATACTATTTATTGAATTAGTGAATGTATTTATCATCTATCTATCAAGTAAATGGTTGCTAATAAATGAGATTTCTTCAAAAAAAAGTATTTTCTGCATCTCTGAATCTATCTCGAATAACCAATCAGTCTAATCCAATCCGTTCCCTTTAAAATTTTCCAAATTGTTTCATCCTTTAAAAAAAGATTTTTTCTTTTGCTTGGATTTTGTTGAAGCGAACATAATGATCATAGTCACTTAAGGTCTTCCAATCAAGTAGAAGTAGAAATATTCCCCGATGGGTGCATTGCAGGGTGTGCAACTAATACAAAAAATATACAGGAGGCTTTTGCCTTGACGAGAGATCGTTCCGTGCATAATGGTCTCGCTTATCTTCGCTCTCCGCAAAGGCTAAAATTGCATCCGAATAAAAAGCATCTGCACTTTCATCCTCAGTTTACCAACCAGAATTTTGCCACACTCATTTTCCCAAACGAAGTGAGATTCATCACCGCCCAATTCAAATTTGAAAGCTCCAATCACAATCAGTGGCAAAGAAGTTGACTCTCGATGGCGATGCTCTCTGGCAGCCGAATTTACAAGATTACACCCTTTGACGTATGATTTTGCGCTTGATTAGATTTCTATTTTGTCACGAGGGCGAAAGGCTTTGAAGTTTCCTACCCACAGATCGAAGTAGTCACGGGGTGAAACAAAAGTTAACCTGAGTTGAAGGGTCAAACGTTCGGTTTAGCTCACCCACAAACATACAAAGTGATCGGATCTTACCACAAGATGCCCATATAGATTAGTTTTGGCCTAGTTTAGATAATCCATCAGAATTAGATCGTTCCTGCCGACCTCAAAAGAACATGCTTGATGTGCTCTTTTTTGGAGGGGGAAAAGACGGAGAAATGTGAAAGAAAACTTCAAGAAAACAGGAAGGAAGGAATGATAAATGTATGGATGTTGCTAGGGAGAATACAAATCTTCGCTTCATTGTTGACACCCTGTTCAGAAACGTCTTTCTGACTCGGCAAAGAGAAAGAAGCTGCCAAATCATGAATCGACTCCCTAGGAAAGATGTAACACCAAAGCCAATGATGGGCTTCAGGACAACTAATTTTCTATTCTATGCTGATCACGCCAAGAAATTTTGGCTATGGTCTCCTTGGCATTCAAATTGCTCAAAAGAAGGAATCCGCGCCTTAAACACATGTCATTTGCCAAATTCCAATTTCAAATTACCCCAACACTTCGTTAAACTTGTGTCGATGGATGCAGAATATTCTCGATCAAATCAGCCTTTTTGAGGATTAATCAGATTACCTCAAAAACAGCACCCTTTAGTGAAAGCTTTTCAAAAGTACCTTCGTCGGTTTCGACATCAAGATTGATTATTTATGAGAGAGATTTCACTGAAGCAAACAACCAATCATGAAAGGGCTCGCTATGCAGAAGAGATTAATTCAAGTGGTTTGGAAAAAAATGGAGTCATGTTGACATGGTTTGTGAAATCGTTAAAAACGTCTAAACGTTTGGATTAGGTCAAATGTTTCCTGTTTTTTACATTGTGCACGATATTCGATATGCTGAATGCATGGGTGAGATGAATAATTGTCCAACAAAAGCGTAAAGTTTTGCTTTCTACGCCAGTCAAAACAAAGCGTACTGAAGAATGAAGAGGGAAATGCTATCTTACTGGGTTTTCCCAACAACCGGGTCTTCCCGAAAATATCTTTGAGATTGATTAGTTTTTTGAAACTCCTCGACACCACATGCACTTTAATATCTGCAAGCGTAAAGTCGCTGAGTTTGAAACCGCGGCAAAAATTTGAGGTGAAACCCAATGGCGAAGAAGAATTGCTCGAAACGAAGGTGTAACTTTTAGGCACAGACCAGCCCCAGACTTCTCAGTTTTAGCTACGCAGGCAGACCACCGGGACAGTGCAGAGATCCGTGACCTCTAGATGACGCAGCCTGTATTTTCTGGATTGACTATGAGAATCAAATTTCAAGAAGGATATTTGCCTTACAAACAGGGTAGTGCCCTCTATGACGTTCCTTGTGAAACCGTCCTTTTTAGGAATGTTGTTAGGTAATCCCTCGTAGAGGGCGGTTTTGGTGACGTCAGAAATGAGATACCTCTGATTTGTTTATCTATTCTCCCTGTTTAAGGTAAGACCAAAGACGGCTTGGGCTGATATAATATATCTAAAGACTCACAACCTTGCCATGACATCTGTTGGTTGAAATTGTTAAAAGTGACTCTGTGCGCAGATATGCCTGAAGTATAGAAAGTGCATCTGCTTGTTCACTCTCGGCTCAATTTTTGTTGCAAGTCTGACCCTAATTCATAAACCAACAACTCAGTGGCGTTTCCTAGGGACCTCTAATCTCTGAACTAAATGAATCAGAAGAGTCGATTCTTTCTCAAATGTCATTAAGTAATCTAGAAGAATCTCAACTCTTTCAAGCCAGACATCTCCAGTCGACCATTGTGAGCCCAACTCCGAGCAAAACAGAGAAGAAAGGAGCTGACCGGCAGCAACAGCCACATTAAAGCCAAAGTACGTAGAGAACAGAGGAGGGGAGAAAACCTGTTTTCCTCAATGGGAAGAAATTCTCAAATGCAACGGGATAGTACATTTCATAACGGACTGCGCTCTTGGTGTCAACGACGACAACAACCATGAGTGACAAAGTTTGAATCCACTGGCAACAGATGCCACGGCAGTTGTGTGTATCTGGTCGCTTCGCGACTTATATCTGTGGTAAGACTCTTTTAAGCAGACCAAATAATTCGGAATCATTCACAAAAATCACGTAACTTCAAAGCATTGCGAAACAAAAATTCAGCTGCGCCTTGTCCAACAAGGCATTTTGTGCCACTTGAAGAACATAGAGGTCTTTAGAGTGGAGATACTAGAGCAGGCCGGTCGTGAAATTTCATTGTGGGCAGCAAGGGCCGTTTTTCATCAGCGACTAATTGAAACTTGCCTAAACAAACGAATTCGCAGAAGGCAAATTTATGAAAAACTAATAGTTTTCGGCATGTGGCCTACTGCTTACGATTTGCTTCTCCCAAATTATACTAAGGTGCTCAATGAAGATGATAATTTGATCCACAGGTCACGCAACTATAGGATTTAGCATTGAAAATACGGCTTGCACACTTTCATTTGTGCTATGATCTTCCCCTTGTTTGCGCAAGTATTTCACGATATTCTTCGGAAATATTTGCCCTTTCACGCAACCTTTGGGCAACTTTGGCCAGTATCAGCTTCAAACAAGGCAGACAAAATGACGACAATGGCCTCTCTATAGAGTCCTTTAAGCGCAACCAGTGCAATCGAAAATACGTACAACCTTTAAGCTTTAATACGCACATTTTTTGTTCTTACGTGTCCAATATACATTGAGAAGTTCGAAAATATGTCAAACGTTTGTGTCAGGGTGCAAAATTTGGAGCTGTATTACTAAGGTGACCTCCCACTCCTATGTACTGTGACCTCCCAGTCAGCTGCTCATTAAAGGACCCATAGTTGAAGAACAGGCAGGGTTGCATCGGAGAAAAACCCGACCGGGTTTTTCGGGTGGGTTTTTCGGGCTGGTTTTTCGGTTTTTTTTTCAATAGTATTATTCATATTAAGGAACAGGAACTGTTCTTTTTCGAAAAAAAAGTCTTTTTTCGTCTTTTTGGCCTTTAT
>JAAGOF010000245.1:0-24655 GCA_010645155.1 Tigriopus japonicus
AACTTTCGTTTAACTCCGCTCAGCTCGCAACCCACTTTGAAACGTGAAACGAGTCCAAGCCTTAAGCTTATTCTAGACCTTACACTTAACAATAGTGGCACGCCTCTCGCCGAAGCAAAAGGCCGGCTGATTGGAAGAAAAAGTAAGTACAACGTTAGCAACAACGGTTATTCTCTCGGATCAACTTGCTCGAGAAAAATCACCAAATTTTTGCTCCACGAGGTACTTGACCCAATCCAAAATCCGCAATTATCTCTCTAATCGGAGCCCGCAGGGAAAATCGTCACAGGTGCTAACCGCAATCCGGCTCGAAGGACCATGTAGTGATTTACCCCTACTTGCTAAGATCTAAGAATAATGCAGGCTAAGACTAGGATAATTCTAACTAAGTAGTTCAATAAGTACAACGTACGTGATTGATAATGTCTCTTCGTCTGGTTAATGATCGTAAGAGTGAGCTTTATTTATACAAGAGCAGACGTTCTCAATCATATTCCTGAAAGTTGGCGCCAAAACCAAATTGGCTGGATTGGCTGACCAGGCCAGAGCCGGCTGGCTTAAGCACCGATTAATCCTCACTGTTGTAGATCCTTGAATAACTTCCTTCATTGACATCACGATTACGACACAACGGACACATGGGATTTGATCAATAGTGTCCAAGGATGGTTTATAAAGGTTGCCGAATCACAAGAAGATGTCCCAATTTCAATTTCTACGCCATCCACGAATCCACTACCCACCCAATCTTATCGCCCAGTTGCACGCCCGCCTCCACACTTAGATGCTGATGCCGACATTCGGATGTTCGATGATTGGGCTGCCGCCTATTTAAACTTTTCCAAAGTATCAGGCATTGCTGATCGACATCAGGATCATCAGAGATCCACTCTCTGGACATTTCTTTCACCAGAAATGCTGGGCATTGTGCGGGATGTTATCGATATTCCGGCGGATACAAATCACTCTACGGATCACATCTTGAACTCAATCCGAACCCATCTCCGCGCCCGTCGTTCAATCAATGTGGACTGGCATGTTCTCCTATCTTGCCGCCAATCTCAAGGGGAGAATATAACGGCATTCGTTGCACGTTTGAAAAAACAAGCAAGATCCATAGGGGATGTCAATGCCGAAACTGTGATCACTGCTTCGGTCTTCGTAGCGACTCGTCACGTTCCAAGATTTTGGCCACAACTCCATCAACAGATTTGAACGGAACAATCGAATTTTTGCAAACACTAGAGAGTGCCACAATCGATGCGAACACTATTCAAGGTAACCGTGAGCCAACCGTGGCCGCTGTTGGCGATTCCCAATCGGACAGAACAAAAAAGGGGCAAAAAGGATTCCACAAGAAATCTGGTTCAAATCCAAAAACAAGACCAAAACCAAATGGCCAAAATACATCCAATATCCCAACATGTTCTAATTGTGGATCATCCCATGGACCGGGAAGCTGCCCCGCATTTTCCAAGGAATGTGCATATTGCCATCGTAAAGGACATTTCGCGAATTTTTGTCGTAAACGAACTAGGGAATCCAAATCGTTTGAAAATTCCGTTTCTGCCTCTAGTATCACCGTTGCTGGTAATAATCGAGAGGAAAGTTCTATTGGCATTCCTGTGGACATTTTCACGTCCGTAAATCAAAAAGGTAAATCTCATCAAATGAAGAAACAAGGTTCCATCATTGCAGTCCCGGACACAAGTGCTGATGTTACTCTCATCACATCCCAGGATGCAACCAGATTAGGACTCGTTCCAACACCTTCATCCATAACAATCCGCTCCGCAAGTGGGAGCAATATACCGATGCTGGGATGCTTCTCCATTATCATTGCTCGAGACAATTTCCAATTCTCAACTGAAGCATTCATTGGAGGATGTGATCGAAATTATCTATCCCTTTCTGCATGCAAGGCCCTAAAATTTGTTCCCAACGATTTTCCTGTCGCCGTTGCTGCAATTCGTCCGTTCTCCAACAACCAAAATTCAACAAATGGCGATTCTTCAATTTCCCACTCCGTGGAATCCCTCAAAACCGAATTTCAAAATGTCTTCGGTTCAGATGATGAACTCGCTTCGATGATTGGTGATTTGGTTGGCGAACCGATGACAATCAAATTAAAACCAAACGCCGTGCCATTTAATTTGACTGTCGCTCGTCCAGTGGCATTCGCCCTTCGAATTCCCACTAAAACGGAAATTGACCGCCTTGACAATTTCCGAATAATCGAGCCTATCGGTGATCGAGCTACCGAATGGTGCCATCCTATGGTTCCAGCGTTAAAAAAGAATGGGTCCGTAAGAATTTGCGCTGACTATACCAAATTAAACAAACAAGTTGAGCGTCAAATCCATCCAATTCCAACTCCACATGATGTAGTCAATTCAATACCCAAAACTGCAGTTATTTTCTCGACTCTGGATGCAAAATGTGGATATTGGCAGATGGCTTTATCCCCTGAATCCGCTGATCTTACTGCCTTTATTACTCCTTGGGGTAAATATCGCTACCTAAGGGCTCCTATGGGTTTCATAGCCACTGGAGACGCCTATTCTCTTCGTGGTGATATTGCTCTTCAAGATCTTCCTAACGTCTCCAAAATCGTAAATGATATTCTTATCTACTCGGAGAGCGCCGAATCCCATTTGATCCATCTCAGAGCTGTGCTTGAACGATGCCAACGCCATAAGATCACCCTCAACCAAGACAAATGCGTTTGGGCAAAATCCGAAGTCCAGTTTGCTGGATTCCTAATCAAGCCCGGATCTCACGCCGCAGATCCTTCCAAAGTCAAGGCAAGAGCTCAATTTCCAACTCCAACTACATTGACTGAACTCCGGAGCTTTTTCGGGTTAGTTAACCAACTTGGTTCATTTTCACCTTTAATTGCCAATAATGCCTGTCCTTTGAGAGATCTTTTGAAGACCAACACTCCTTTTGCGTGGAATGCTGATCATGACATCGCATTTAGTAAGGTCAAAGCTGTCTTAACCTCACCTCCCAATCTCGCACAATTCAATCCTCATCTTGAAACTACCCTCTACACTGATGCTTCCCGCAAAGGACTTGGTTTCATTCTCATTCAGAATTCCAATGACCTCATCCAATGTGGGTCTCGTTTCCTTCAGGACGCGGAAATACGATACGCCATGATTGAATTGGAAGCATTAGCGATTGTGTGGGCCATTCGCAAATGCCACCTTTTCTTAGCAGGCATCCACTTCAATGTTGTTACGGACCATCGTCCTTTGATTCCCATTTTCAATGAAAAAACTATCATTAACGTGGAAAATTTGCGCCTTCAAAATTTCCTCATGAAATTGACGCCTTACGATTTCCATGTTCGTTGGCAAAAGGGTAGCCAACATCTCCTTGCCGACGCTCTTTCACGGTCACCAGTAGATGATCCAGATGACAATGATGCCGATATGCATGAAAGTTCAAAGTCCCTGATCGTTGCCGCCCTTCATCATGAAGATCCCTTATTGAATGATCTCCAATCTGCGGCACAAAATGATCCAGAATACCAAGCTCTCGTGGATGCCATCATGATTGGAACACCCAATAACCCGTTCAAAAGTATTTGGTCCAATCTTACAATTACTGATGGTCTCATTTATTCAGGCCACCGTGCTCTTATTCCTGGTCCTCTTCGTGCTGTCGTTCTGCGACGCCTCCATGATGGCCATCAGGGCATAGACTGCACTCGTCGACTTGCTCGACAATCCGTATTCTGGCCAGGATTGAACTCTGCCATAAAAAGCATGGTAGAAAATTGTTTGAATTGCCAAAGATCTCGCCCATCCCAGCCTGTGGAACCCGCTATTGTTGATGATCTCCCCCATAACTCAATGGACGAACTACATATGGATCTTTTCGAGATTGCGGGTCATTTTTTTCTTACATCGGTGGATAGATCATCCGGATATCCGTTTCTTCATCATTGGAACCATTGTCCCTCTTCCAAACAAGTCACTTTTGCTCTCGTTGAAATATTCACGACCTTTGGAGCCCCGATGACCATCCGTTCTGATAATGGACCGCAATTTGTCGCATCTCATTTTCGAGACTTCTTATCAAAATGGAACATTACATGGCACCCAAGTTCTCCATACAATCCCAAATCAAACGGACTTGCTGAACGCACAGTGCGCACGATCAAAGAAACCATGTCTCGATTAGAAGCCCACAACTTAAATGAACAGGTTTTAGAAGCTCTCCTTCTCTTTAGAAATACCCCAAAACCAGACGGTGCTTCTCCCGCATTTCGTATGTTCGGACGAATTTTGAGGACCCGAATTCCAACTGCTGATCTTGAAAGATCACTCGACCTCGATCGTGCAGACGAACATCGAAAAAACACCCGTTCCCGCCAGACTTACCACCACGATCAACATTCCCAACCCCTTTCAGAGCTCATACAAGGAACACATGTTTTAATACAACATCCTACATCAAAAAAGTGGCAAGCTGGTGGTATCATTCTCGAACGCAATTCCCGTGGACATTCATATCAAGTGCTCGTTAACGGGAGTTTAATTCATCGTAATCGACGATTCTTAAAGCCTATTCCCACAACTAACCATTTCAATCAACCTCAAACTGTCGAAGTCAATCCGGACCGTCCAGTTATTCCTCGTCGATCCAATCGCACCAAGAGACCTCCTATTCGTTTTGCTCCCAGATGAGGTTTCCCGTCGGGGGAGATGTAATGTCTCTCTCCTTCTACTGTATATCATATCGGTGATGACTAGGGACGGGCAAATAGTGTAAAAAGATTTTTGGTAACATAAAACCATTTTTCTGCACTTTTGCACCTTTCACCTTTATTTGCACTTTTTATTTGCGTTTTTGGCCAAAATTGACAAATTGTTAAGAAAATGTGGCTTTTGAAAAATTTTTTAGTTTCAAGATCAAATTTTGAACTAGTCGAAAAAGCTTGCATTTGCAATCAACCATTCTTAGCACCTTGAAGAAATATGTGCATTTCAGACGCAAACCTCACACTTTATTCACCATCTTGCTTTAACTATAACATCCTGTTTACTAAACTAAACATTAGACAAAAGAATCTCATTGCATTCAACCAACAAATAGCAAACCTAAAGAAACTCATGCTTTGGTAATGGAAGTATCTACTAACAATATAGATTGCAGAATTAGGTTTGCTGCCTACAAAGATCGCTATTTCTAAAAAAGGCCGTTATAAACTTAAAATCATCAAGCTAAGGATACATCAATGTAGCAGTACACATTGTTTAATTGACTTGAAGATATTACTTTTAAGTTCCAAAAGTATTTGAGAACAGTTTTGATGTGATGAGACAATGAATGCCACATTTGAAATTGAGTTCTGGTAATCAGGCCATGGGCCAAATATTGAAGTAATGTCACTAAAAGCATGCTTAAAACACATTTATGACTATTTTCTTTGATGTAATTGTTAGGCACACGTGGTTATTTTTCTGTTCAATTTTCAATGTCTATTTTTGAACAACTTGAAGGACAAAAACGGAGTGATGTAAAGCCATATAAAACAATTGTTAAATGTATTTCGACAATATTTTGGGTACATACATCCACGAGACCACCTTAGGAATGAAAAAATCAGAAGATTGTTGACTAGAGTATTTTTCATGATTTTACATCCTTTTTGCTAGTGACCTTATTAATAGAACTCTATTACTTGTGCAGCATTGTCTCTTCACCTCAAACTGGTCTCAAATGTCTTTAGAACTTGTAAATGACTTCTCCTGCTCAATTAGGAGCCGTGGGTACTCCATGCATGACGTTTTAAGTCCAAATGCAAGTTATTTGCTCCTTTTGACATTTATTTGCACTTTTTTGACATTTATTGGCTCTTTTTTTACACTTATTTGCTCTTTTTTCGACATTTATTTGCTCTTTTTTGACATTTATTTGCACTTTCAACATTTTTCTGCACTTTGTTTTGCACTTTTGGGCACATTTTTTTGCAACTTTTGGTAACTAAAAGGGTAAGTTTATTTGCACTTTCTGCCCGTCCCTAGTGATGACTCTCCAATGATCTTCACTAGCTGTTAAACTCTAGAAGATTCTGGTTCCCTACGTCTTGGAATAAAGTACGTGTTTTCGTTAATGTCTTCGTCCAACCTTATTTAAAGTCTAGCCTCGACCATTATACCGAGTCAATGGTGACAGCTATGAAACATTTATTGGCTAAAAAGAGTGGAGACATAGATTCTGAACCGTTCTTAAGAGGTTTTCTGGGATATCGAAACACACTACGAAATGATGGCCTCTCTCCTACCCAAAAAACTCTTTGGACGCCCTTTAAGATCATTTCTACCCTCGAACTGAAGAAATTTTCAATCCATCACTCATGAAAAAGGAGAAGAAGCGGATGCAAAATTTTTACGTGATAAAATCAGGGGAAAGGCTTATTACTAGGGCTAAGAAAAAAGTATTATTTACATTGAAAATATTTTTTTTACATTTTTTGCCAATTTTGTTTAAAAATAACATATTTTTTTGGTGGGTTGTGGATTTTTTTACCGCTACAAGGAATGGAATTCCCTGTAAAGAGAGTTAATCATTTACGTTACTGCATGGTAGGTTTGTATTAAAAGAGCACTTTATTCATCGCCATGTTACAAGCCGTCGATCCAATCGACTCCCCCCAAAACCCGTTTGTCCACTTCATCGATCAGTAGGCTCAGGAGAAGTTTGTTGTATCTAGCTAATATAATAAAAACATACCAACCCCCCCACCGGGAGATCAATGAAAAAAGCATTTGAATTTGATCTTAAATATGCAAGGTGGCACAATAACGATCCGGTTGTTTCTTATTCCGTTCACTTCGGCGTTGTACGAGTGGTTTTTTATCGGTAGACATGTCTTTGGAAATCTTCTCCGGATCCTTCAAAAGTCTCAAAAACTTCCGATTCCTCCACATTAAACGACCAGACGGGAATTTCAAATTGTAGCGTCTTTTATCTTCTGTTCCCACAACTTGAGCAACTTTGTCCCAACGAAGGGAAACTGGATCTTGGACAAGAACTTGAGAACCAGAAGGAATGGTTTTTAAAGGTTTTGTTGAACGATCATAATATTCCTTACGTTTAACGGCGGTCTCGAGTCGTTTCATATCGGCTTCTTCAGCTTCTTTTTGCCATTCAGCATGATAAGACCGCCAGTTTGCAGGAACTTGCGAACGCAATGGTCGTCCAAATATTCTCTGGGAAGGCGACAAACCATCTGCACGGGGAGAATTTCTTACTTCCAGAAGCCCAGCATGGAATTCATTACTATCCATGTTGCCACCGGTCTTCTGAAGCAATCGCTTGACGATCTTTACCGATACCTCAGCATGACCATTACTTTGGGGATGGTATGGCGACGAGGGTTTCCAAATAACTCCCCATTCGCCCAAAAACGATTGCATTAATTCTGAGCGATATTGAGGACCATTGTCCGATTTTAAGATTCGTGGAACACCCATGAGAGAAAAGAGTTTTCGGAAAGCTTTGATGATGTCACTGGACGTGGGCGAATCACTGAATTTTACTATCATCGGAAACCCAGAATATCGATCCACGTATACAAGATAGTGATTGGACCCATAGACAAATAAATCGCTCGTGACAACATCAAACGCTCGTGTTGGAATTGAATCTTGTTCCAACGGTTCTGCTTGATGAGAAGGGCGATAAAGTTGGCAAGCTTCGCAATTTTCCAAGGTGGTGGCAATATCATTTGTGTATCCGGGCCAATAAACCGTCTGTCGGGCTCTCCGTTTTGTCTTTTCAAGCCCTTGATGGCTAGCATGAAGCCGATACAAAACATCCTTAACAGCACATGGAGGAATTACAATTTGATGTCCACGTAGTATCAATCCATCTTCAATAGATAATTCTTTGAACATTTTCCGGAATTGATTAACGTAATCACTCGAAGTCAGTTGAAAGTCCGACAAGATGTAGGATACTAAATCCTGATATTTCGAATCATTTTTGGCACAAATTCGCAACTTGTCCAAAATCAGGTCACTCTCAGGATCATCTTGGAGTACGGCGCCAACCAGAACCTCAAAATCCGGGTCTTCAGGATCAACGGGATCTTGAATTGGAGCACGAGATAGTGCATCAGGGATCATTTGATCTTTTCCCTTTCTCCATTTCACCACAAAAGTGTAATCAGATAAACGAGAACGATAATTCAGCACTCTCGGGTTGTCAATAGCCGCAAGAGAGTAGTTGTTGAATAAAGACTCCAATGGTTTATGGTCTGAAATCACTACGAAAGAAGAAAGACCACTCAAGTAAACTTTGCACTTATTAATAGACCAAAATATGGCCAAAGCTTCGAGCTCAAGTACAGCATAACGCGTTTCAGCGTCTTTGAGGAAACGACTCCCGCATTGAATTAGTCGCCATTGTTCTCCTTGCATTTGGAGAAGAACAAAACCAAGACCGTGCAAACGTGACGCATCTGTTTGAAGAACAGTTTCAAAAGATGGATGGAACATTCCAAGAACTGGTGGGGATACTAGAGCTTCTTTAACTTTGTTGAACGCACCAGTATGATCCGGGTACCATATGAATTCGGATCGTTTGCGGAGAAGATCTCGGAGTGGGCCTGCTGCTTCAGCAATTTGAGAGCTGAAACCACCTAACTGATTTACTAATCCTAAAAAGGATCGCAATTCAGTTTTTGTAGTTGGGACCGGAAATTTCCCAATTGCGTTCAATTTGGACGGGTCTGCTTCAATGGAGCCATGGGAAATACAATAACCCACAAACTTAATTTTTGTTGCGACCAGAACTGATTTGTCTTTGCTCACGGTTAGACCATGTCGAGCACATCGTTCAAGTACTTCACAGACTAGTGCAACGAGTCCACGGAAGGAAGGATGGCCCATTCCAATGTCATCCACAACTTTGTGAATGTTTAGACCGTCCATGGCCACATCACCTCGAAAACTAAAACTGTCCCCGGTGGAAACAAATCCCATGGGACTTCGGAGGAACTTGTACCGTCCGAATACGGTGATGAATGTGGTCAGGTGTTGAGAATCAGGATGTAAAGGCATTTGCCAGTAACCCTTAACTAGGTCGAGTTTTGCAAAAAATCGATCATCATGGTGGAAACCTCCAACGGCCTCAGCTGGGGTTTTGGTGTGATGAGTTGAACGAACAACTTGGGAATTCAGCTTGGTGAGATCTATGCAAAACCGAACATCACCATTTGGCTTTGGAATGATCACAACTGGATGGCACCATTCCGACGGAACATCACCACTTGGTGCAATAATACACCTCTGTACCATGTACTCCAGAGCCGACTTGTGTTTATCGTAGTAGGCATATGGAACTTGTCTTGCCGCATGTATGGCAAAAGGCGTGTATCCATCCTTTAGGATAATCTTCATTGGTTCACCAACAATATGTCCGCACATAGGACGAAGTTCTTCCGAGTCATCAAATACAACAGAATAAATGGAAAGGAGTTTCTGTTCGACCAACGAGAAAACTGATGAATCAACGGACGACTCAAACGAATCAGGTAAAGACAAAATCCAGATATGACGATCTGGTCATACCTCATCAGGCAAGATTTCGTTTGGAACATTGGGGCTTGAAACATTGGAGTTTGGAACATTGGAGCTTGGAACATTGGAGCTTGGAACATTGGAGTTCGGAACCTTGAGGCTTGGAACATTGGAGCTTGGAACATTGGAACTCGGAACCTTGAGGCTTGGAATATTGGAGCTTGGAACATTGGAGCTCGGAACCTTGAGTTCTGGAACAAAATTCGACTCCACAGAAGAAACCTCAAGTTGATCACAAGGGTACGGAAAATTGGGACTGACGATATTTAGTAACTTGCAGATGTCTAAACTGAGGTAAAAGCCGTTCACCTCTTGACACACCACCACTTGAACATCTTTTGCCACAAATTGCTCAATCGAAATATCGATCCTGAATTGACCAACTTGTTTTAAAGTTGCTCCACTGATCGAGGCTAATTTGTGGGAGGTTGGAGAACTGAGTGTTAAAAATCGATTTATGCCACTCTCGTTAAACATCTTGTTTCCCATTACAGTGATCCCAGCACCAGTGTCCGGAACAGCCCTCAGCAAAAAGACTTTAGACAAGGGCTCAATAATGAGTTTCACAGAAATGGTTGGCGAAGAAGATACAAAATCCGTACCAGCAATCAGGATTGTATTGAGGCTTTGATTAGCGGAATTTGAATCTTGGGCTTTGGCCTGACCGTTTAATCTTTGGCCAGATCTGCAATGTTTTGCAAAATGACCCACCTTAGAACATTTAAGGCAGGTAATTTCTCGTGCCGGACACCGCTCTCGAGGATGAGGGGTATGTCCGCAATGAATACATTTTTTGACTCTTGGAACATTCTTCAATCCATTTTTGTTTGATTTGTAGGGGGTGGAACTTACACCGTTGACCTCTTTAGTTCCAGACGAAGAACAAGGTTGACCCATTTGTTTCGCACCTCTTCTTGCGGTTTCGAGTTCCAGGATATAATTTTGGGCTTCGTTAAAGGTAGAGGGATCTTTCACCATGAGTTTTGCCTTGTCCGGTTCATGCTTCATAGCTTGTAATAATATTCCCACCAATAACCGATCTTCCGTAATATGCGCCACATCAGCAAAATCACTTCGTTCACGGATCTCATTACATAATGAAGTGTAGCTCTGACCGTCTTTTTGAAGTATTGAGAGGAGTTCTCGCATATCCAAATGTTTGTTTCTTAAGCTTCGGAGATGTGCTTCGATGACATCTAAAATATCCTTGACTTGTCGACCAGTGTCGAGACGAATTCCCAAAGTATGTTGGACCATACGGAAAAACCCTGGGGTACAACATTCCCAAAATGCAGAAACCTGGGTGGATCGATCTCGACGAACAAGTTGCATAAGGGTAAAATAATTTTCCCACAAAGGGCGCCATAAAACGAATTTCCGATGATCGGTATCCATTTCTAACATGGGTGGACGTTTAGCGGGAAAGCGAGGTAATTCTGAAGTAGCACTTGAATGCGTATGAATAACGGGACTCAGCTGAGAACTCATGATGGATGCATCAAAATCCTTTCGCAAACCAATAATCTTCATCTTGTGTAAAATGAAGATACTCTCATGTTCATCAATGTCTTTGTCGGTATCATCGGTATCTGCTTCGATTTGACCGACAACAGCATCTTCGGCATTCACGAATTTATCGAGAGCTAATCTCCACTCGTCCAAATTTATTTCCAATAAACATGGATCATCTCCAACTTGGTGTGATTTAAAAGCCGCCAAAGTGCGTTTCCTAGCACGTGTAGCATGGGCCTTAAATGCACTCCGGGAAGCCTTGAGGCGTTCCACAACTTCTCTTTCAGAGGACATGCTGGAGATAACGAGTGACACTCACTTGGAACAACAGGCGTGAAAATGCACTAAATCAAGGGGACGTCTCAGTGCCTTGATTAAATACTCTGCGCCATGGTAGGTTTGTATTAAAAGAGCACTTTATTCATCGCCATGTTACAAGCCGTCGATCCAATCGACTCCCCCCAAAACCCGTTTGTCCACTTCATCGATCAGTAGGCTCAGGAGAAGTTTGTTGTATCTAGCTAATATAATAAAAACATACCACTGCATAAGATAAAAAAAAATTACATTTATATGAAATTTGGTCTATCAATGAATTGCTGTAGGCAGATCTATACAACCCTTAAATAGTGGGTTGATCAGGAATGGTATTTGAAAATTTGTCTAATCCTGCCTTAAATGCTGTTAGAGGATCAGCTCCTAGATACTCCCGACCTTAGAGGAGTATAGAGAAGCCATTGTTGTCATTTTGTCTGCCTTGTTTGCAGCTGATACTGGCCAAAGTTACCCATGAGCTGCGTGAAAAAACAAATATTTCCGATGCCAGTGGACGATCATAGTACGAACTACTGATGGAAAAATCCAATTTTTCAATATTTCTCATGCGAGGTTGCTAGCTTTAGGTTTGCCGTCACCCCTTACATAGTGCAGCATCTTGTAAAATTGGGAAGCAAGTTTCCTTTGCATAGCGCCCCTGATCTAAAGTCGAATAAAGCAAGGGGTGCCATTTGTTTATGCCTTCAGAAGAAAGCTTTGTTCCTCATTGCATTCAGCTGAAAAATGCTAGACCCTGAAGGCTTACTGGCAGACCTTATGGGGGCAAACTATTATGAATGTGATTGGTGATTGGATTGTTCCCATCACTACTCACTAGTACAAACGTCAGTGCATTGAACTTAATTGAGCAAATTTCAGAGGGCTAATAAAGAAATGACACTCTGAGAATATTCGTGAGTCACCAAGCCTGCACTGTATGTGCGATGGGATTTGATGTTGAACATGCTGAGTTCTGTCATTCACAACCCAAATTTGCGTTTCTAGGGAGCCAGTGGCAAACTTACTCATTCAACTGCTTTGGTTGACCAAGAGCAATGTATGATGAATCAAGTCACTTGACACCCTTGCTGCCCGATCAATAAAATGTGTTCAAAACAAATCTCCACTGACTATACTGGAGTGACATTTCTCTGTTAGCCTTCTAGTTTCAACTAGTCTCTGATGTTAAATGGCCCTTGCTGCCCCCAATGAAATTCCACGACTGGCCTGCTCTAGTATCTCCATTCTATATACCACTATGCTCCCGACGAAGACTAATGGGTAAAAGATTGAAAAATAAAGGAGCCCGATAAAGAGGAGAGGAGGACTTCATTGTTCGAACTAGCCTGGATTCCTTGGGATTTGGAGGTGCTCTCAGAGCGCATGTAAAACCTCTACGATCGCTACAGCTGACCTCAAATCCTGGGTTGTGACAGAGTCCATGAATGCTCTTGAGGACATACAGTTTGAAAACTTCAACATTTTGAACATTTTTTGTACGTTTTGTCCAAAAATGGCCTCTACCACAACGAGTTCCAGAATGCCCTTCATTACATGTAGACTCAAAGATTCCCGCAAAAACTTCACAAGAACCAGTTGCTCATAAATGTTTGACCCAATCTCTTTTTTCCTCATAGAGATCCAGAGTGAACATAGTCAACATACTATAGCTAGTCGGCCAGGAATTTTCATTACAGGCGGAAAGGCCCGTTCAGTCTCAGCAACTAATGGATTAGTTCAGTCGGACGAATTCAGTTAAGGATTCTTGGGGCCAAATCTTGGGGCCAAATCACTAGGGATGTATTGGAGCTTAGACTTGCCCTTCAACAAATTTGATAAAAGATCGTTTTCCCGAGCCTGATTGAAATTTGGTTTATTAACAGCATGGGATCAATGGCAACAAAAGAAGTTTTTCCTTATGTAACAAAATTCAAACCTGTGAACAACAAAGCTTGAGATTTGACCCACCCCTCCTCTAGTTATTTGGCCCCAAGAATCCCTAACTGAATTCGTCCGACTGAACTAATCCATTGAAACTTGCCAAATTAGTGAGTTCATAGAAGGCAAAATTTTGAAACGCTTTGAGTTTTGTACATGTGGCCCCCTGTGTAGGCTTCGCTTCTCCCAAATTACACAAAGATGCTCAATGCAGATGATAGTTCGATTTGCATGCATTGATTTGCACATTTGTATAATTTGGCAGTGAAATATATGTCTTTTTTACCTACGTTCGTACCCTTCCCCTGCTCTTTCTTCCCCTTGCATTTGGTACTTTTGATAAACTTATTTTAACGTTTTAAGAAATTTGCTTCCTTCAGAACTCGGCTTAAAACCATGGTAGACACTAAATAAGTTGCTAACGCTTGAAAAAATTGAAGCAAACACGAGATATTTTCTTCACCTTTTTAGTGGAATACTCATATTTTGCATGCTTGAAAATAATGACCAAATCAGCAGTCTCGTCATTTTTTAATTATAATTTACGTCTCTACGCTGACTCTTAGTCAACTCTTATTCTTTTTTAAGTCACTTTTTGACCCCTAAAAGCAAACAATGAGGCAACACTTGGCAAAACTATTTGAAAGGATCAAACAGTTTTTGCCGGAATCAATCTGCGCCACATGCATTTTTCTGATGACAAGGCCCCTAGCAAAAATGGATCTTCTTTGGAATGTTTTTTCAACATATTGTCCTTTTGTTTGGATTCTTGTTTTTGCTTGGCGTTTGAACTCTCCATTACCTTCTTTGATTGGTCGTGTTCACGACCAATATTTGTTGCAATCATATCCAAATAGTTGGCAATCTATTTTGTAGATCTGGAGTAAATCTTCTCTTGTCTCGTGGTCTAATTGGGACAGATAGGCTCTGGTTCGATTCTCATCATTCTGAAGACCCCGATTGTATTCCAAAGGGTGACTGACATCGTTATGTTTTGTAGGGACAAAACCCTTCAGTCTTGGGAACAACTCGATGAGGAATTCAACATCCTCGTCCAAAGTTTCCAAATGCCCAATAAAATCGATTCTAAGGAACAAAGACAATCAGACAATCCTTAAAAAATCCAACCAACATTTTGGATGACCTCACCTCGTCTCGCAGATTCGGCAAATGCTCGTGTAAGGGATCCAATGATGAGTTCCATGGCTGTGAAGATTGCCTTGTAGCTCATGGATGACAAAATTGATAAAGTTTGGAAAGCTGATGTCCGTTGCTTTTGAATGCCCATGTTGTTTTCGCATAAATTCCTTGAGAGGTTTAATGAACAAAGTTTCATTGGTTTTCACAAATTTTTCCACATAAGCCGACACCAATCTCTTCAAAGGGTGACGAACAAAGATCATTTTGTATGCATTATCAGGCAATGTCGGCACAGGTTGGGACAATTTCAACATGGTTGAATGTAGTTTAGAAAGAGGCAAGTTTTTAGGAGCACCAGGTATTATGGTCGAAAATACAGAATACCAAAATGAACTGGCCACCTTGGGGACGTGGCAATAGGCCAAACCAGTCCGAGGTTCCATTAGAAATAGATGGAATCTAGAAGGTGAGTAACGACCTCGAAGTAATTCAGGTTTATGTCGTTGACACTCTCTGTTTAGTAAGCTAATTCGCTGACTTTGGATGAGAGTGAGGTTCAGCATCTTTTCAGTCATACCGTCCAATTCTTGAACATTGTGGCTCCCATTTTCACTGAAGATGATGACTTTGTATCTCTTTGAGAGTTCACTAAATTGAGGATGGTATTGAATCATAAATGATGATGTGATAAGCACCAAAGCGCCAAGCAAACATGCACGTTTCCACGGGCTCATTATGGGAACACAACTCGGATTTTTCAGATTTCGATGTCTGGATAAGTTGGTGCTTTTCTTTTCACTTGATCACACTCACTGCAAAAATTAAAGAAAAAACACGTCAGGTTATTGTAGTGACTTTGCAAATGTTTTTTACAATACATCTGATCACTCAGGAGGAGGAAGAAAGAATGCAATACGTTTAACAAATATCATATCTGTGTATTAGCTGGGACCCGATGAGATTGGAGTTTATCAAAAAGTGCAAACCCAAAATAGAGCCGCTTCATAAGAGAGTGAATCAAAATAGGGCCAGGTCAAAGGAAAGGGTATTGAAATAGAGTGAAAATAGTGTTATTTCAATTCATCAATTTTCAGTTGACTAGAAATTTCTTCATGACAAATCAAATCAGTTATTTAACACAGTCTAAAAAGTTCGAACAGACCTAAAAGGGCAAAGAAATAGTTTTTTTACTACCACCGCAACTGCTTTTTGTGGAAGAAAAGTCTCACTAACCAACTCATGAATGAGCTCAAGGCATTGATGAGATAATTTGGAGAATTAGCTCAATGCCATATACGAAATTTGTCCTTCATGAATAAAATTTCTAGGCTTTTGGATTTTTTTTCCAAAAACGAGCCTCTCAAATGATTCAAAGCTTTATCGTTCATCCTTATCTCAGTCAGAAAATACACGTCAAACATGTGACACACGTGAAAAAAGTCCCCAAAATTCACTCGTTTATGATGGACTCTAAAATGTCACGCTCTCTTATGATTTAGTTGTATTTTGAAGTGGCTCTATTTTGTAGACACTCTCTTTTGATCCGCGCTATAATCATTTTTATACATATGGTGCCGTACCAGCTAACAAATCCTTTGAAATGTAGGATTGAATAGGCAATCAAACAGCACTTTTCTGTCTTTCTTCCCTGTCAAAGACGTTTTGACGTAAGTTGCAACATGTTAACAACTTCTCATCATAACTTTGTTGGCGAACACGCGGTAATATTGTCAGCCCAACACATTCAGAAGAGCGGATAAATCTTAACTAATGAAAGTAGCGGCATTTCTAATAACTAGAGCGCAAGTTCACTAAGCTAGATAGAACCACGTCAAAAGTGCCCAGGATTATAAGGTGGTCATCTATAAAAACATTCAAAAGATTTGCAACATTTTTTTCCTTTTACGATGCCTTAAGAAAATATTCCAGTCTCTGTTTCACGAATAGTTTTTCTGGATGAGCTAGAACTTCATTCGTAATCAAACCAAGTTTCAAGATCGTCTTCACAAATGCTGTTCAAAATACTAAACTATTTATGAAATAATCATCTAAACTAAGTCCTCACGGCGTTTATTTGAGCGTGAGAATTCATTTTTAAATTCCAACAACTTTTGAGACCAGTTTTGACGTGTGAATGCAATACTGCATTTGTATCTAGATTCTGTTGATTAGATCACGGGCAAAAACACGATATAAGGTCACTTAAAACATACTTAAAAACATTTTTTTGAACATTTTCTTCCAGTCAATTCTCAAGTAGCTTTATGGGTGAGTTTACCTAAAATATTGTCAAATTCTACCAAGCCGTTTGTCTAAATTGATGTAACAACCCTCCCGTTTTGTCCTTCGAGAATGCTAAACGAAAAAGCCTTTGAAAAAAGATCCGCGAAATAGATTTCCGAAATATTTCAGAGCAGCACTGCTCTTAGTACATCTAAGACTAAAGTCAAAGTAAATTTTCAAATATTTGGTTTTAAGTATGTTTTAAGTAACATTATAGAGTTTTTGCCCGTGACCTATTTCACCGAATTCAAATAAATGTTCTGCATTGCGTTCACATCTCAAAAGTGGTCTCAAAATTATCTGGAATTTGAAAATGACTTCTCACGCTCAAAAAAACACCGTGTCCTGCTTTTAAAAGCACCTAAAACTTGAAGATCTCTTTGCACAATTAGTCGAGGGGTTTAGAGACAAATGCCAAGATAAAGATTCGTATGTAATGGTCTGCAAAGTGGTTGGTTAGGGATGATTAAGAATTTAGGTCAACTTAGACCAAAAGGAGTTCAGATAAAACCTTGGACAAGACACGATGCCTGCAAAAATTTCCATGAAAGATAAAGCATGGTCTTGTTTGTTTTTTGTTTTTTGTTTTCAGATTCCACGGTCAAATCAAAAACGAAAATAGCCACTCGAGTCAAAAACGAATGAGTTCACATTGGTTTTGCCTTTTATTAAAATCAAATGTGAAGTAGGTCATTTCTATAATCATAAATCTACAGGGTTGTCTTAATTTAGAGTCCCAAAAACTTTGATGACAATTTGCGACCAAAGGAGACGATATAGTTGACTTAAGGTCAAAACGACTTTAAAAATACAGGTGTATACCCAACTCTTTGTTTTCGTCGTCTTATGAATTTCGGTAATATTAGTCCAATATTAGTTTCATAACGGGTCAATGAATTCCATTAATACTTTGCCTGGGTATACCTAAAATTGTTTTCTTCAAATGATGTTACTGCAATGTAACCACAAATAATATATGTCACGAATGATTCTTGATTTGGTAGGGGACTCTAATTCGTGACAACCCTGTATTCCCTACAAATATATATGAATTCAATGGTTCCATCCAACAGAGCGAAACCGACTTCAGCTGAATAGAATGTCGAGCAGGTTCTTGGATGGTACAACGTACAATTTCTTTTAACCATGAGTTGGCGCGATAATTCATCTCTTCAAGTCACTCTCTACCCCTTGGTATTCTTTGACTAATACTGTGAATTTTCTGCCAGAGATTAGCTCGGGCAAAATCATTCTATCATTCTAGACAAAAGGGAAGTCTCCGCACAAAGATTGTTTTGGTACCTGTTATCTGGGGAAACTGTGGCAACTCTTAACGCAAAGTAGACTCTAAAACACGGCTTTTGTGGTCGCAAAGTACAATGCAAGAAAAAACCATTTGCATCAACCAGGTTATATGAAAGCACTAATGTGAAGTTGAAAGCAGGGGGATCGGTACGTACTTAGTTGAACTCACTGCTATTGTCAAATTTAAAACCATGATATCACAAGCTCTTCCTTGGTGCACCAGAAGTCTTTTCAGGCCTAAGTAAAGGGAGGAACTAACTACCTCTCGATCTTTGAGTCCGAGACGGTTGGCGTTCATTGACGGCGTGGAGAAACGGTGCTCGTGATGCTCGTAAGTTTTCGCTTCACGGACTAGTGATGTTCCTCATTTCTCGGGTTGTTTTGGTTTGGATTATCAGGGTTTTCCAGACGGGTGGATTCGTTTTCAACAATCCAACCAAGCATAAACAGCGTGGACTTCAAAATAGACGAATAAATAGATAAAAGTGGGAAATGTCAGCCGGATGTTGGTAAGGATTTTCAACTAAAGACAGAAAAATCAATGGTTAATTATTTTTGAGGTCATTACTTCATTTTCTTTCTTTTGCAGGCCCTGGCCTTTTTGATTGTCAAATCTCAAAAAATTTAATGAATACAAGAAATTTTATTGGGATTAATGTAATTATCAAAAGGAACTTACGTCTATGTTTCAAGACTGATATAAAGCAAGCATGCTGTGCTTTACTTTTAAGGCAGATTTACGGCTATTGCCAGTTTTTATTATTCTAGATTTCGAGGTCTTTGAACACAAAACTACTCAGATTATTTGTACTTGCAAAGTACATTTTTTCCTTTTTGTTTTTATATTTATACTTGTGTATTTGTACAAGGATCACTAAACACCTGGATGCCTCGGCTACCGGCAAAAGCCATTTTTTGAATTCTGTGTTATACAGAGAAAAATCTTATCAAAGGAAGTGTTTGATTGGTAATGCAAAGCTCACATGCTTAATTTCAACTTGATCGACTGAAATTTGTGGCAGTTAGAGTAATTTGAAGCGTAGAGCATAGCACGCTCTTCCGACCGAACATTTGCACCTACAATCGTCCAAAAGGACGATTGTAGGGTCAAGTTTTCTCTCGTTTCCGCGCGTATGTATTGCCACTGTAGCAAAATTGGAAACGTTGTTTCTCGTGGACGGAGTAATGTACCATGCTGAAATTCAGCAAACGACATACTTATATGATTGTTAAATCATTCTTATCAAAGCAAAGTCATCTACATGAATGGAATTCGATTTATAAAAAATCCACAGCTGAACGCCTGAGCGAAGGCTTCCATGTCTTACGATTTCCTTGATTTGTAGATTATCTATTTTCAGGCTTTTGACAATTTTTGCCTGGCATTGAAATTTGTCCTCGATGAAAGCAACTCATTATATAATAAAATTTGGTAATCTGTTTCAAACGAAGTCCAATTATCACGAACGGTGGCATTTTAAAGCTTCTAGTAGTTACTTCTTTTCTACTATCAGAACATTTTCAACAGTTTTGATGAAGTCGAGTTTTTCCAATAAAACCTCCCCTAAAATATGTTGAACTAACCAGGAAAAACAGTTGTTCAATTCGGGTTTCGGACGGTTGCATTTGAATCACATCCCTACTGATGATGGTTCATAATTGCACTGAGCAGAACTCCCACTGCCATTCTACAGTAGAAAAAAGGAAGAGTGTGTTTTCCTTCTAGCTGGACATGAAGAAATGGCATTTTTACTTCAATATTACAATCGATTTCGTCTTTGGGCTCACTTGATTGAAAACAACGATAGTAGAAAACATTGCATAACCTTTGGAATCCAGAGGATTGTAGCAAAGTCCAACTTCTTTGAAAGTCTGGATCGACGCAAAGCTGCATTATTTGAATGTAATATTCAGGATACTAATCTTTGAATGCTAATTTCTTTTTATCCCAAAAATTATAAAAGCATTCTAAGCCCAATCGCAAAGCTTGATGTAACAATATCCAAAGGTAGAATCACTTGGCGCTGACCGAAATATACATTTAATGTACAGCTTTCCGTGATAAAAGAATACCGTTGCTCCTGACAGCTATAAACCTTGATGTATTTCCGGTATTTCCCAAAAGAAACACTAAGCAAAAGCACAATTCACAGCGCTCTATGCTTAAGAAAGATTTGTGAAAGATTTCAAACAAAAGATTCATACCTATTGCAGATTCAATTTATCATTGCATCAATATTTTATTGTCAAGGCATCAACTTCGTTACGAAAACAATAACATTGCGTGTCTCTAGACCAGTGGAGAGCATAGGCAACTTGTTAGTACGGACTATGTTAGTTCCAAAAAAACTCACAAGTTGATGATCTGTTCCAGATATTTCGTTTTAGCTTTCCCAAATGACAAGATTTCTAAATCAGAAATAGCCATGCCTAAAACTCCCAAATAGTTTACTGCCGGCTAACAACTGCTCTTCAAGAAACGAAGTGTTTAACAATGGCCCTCGGAAATGAGTTTGAAATTTGATGCTGCTACAGAACCAGGGTACTGCTTACCTGAGCACAAAAGCATGACTCTGCTGATTTAGAAATGTACTCCTTAGTACCCACCATTCTCATATCAAGCATTTACCGTTCTACTCCACATGTGACACCTCCGAAAAATAAGATTAGTAGGGGAAATGGCTCGACATCAGAGAGAAAGAAGCACCAAAACATTTTTTACTAAGAGGAAAATTAAAGTTTCTAGGTGAAGAGCTGTAAGTTGAGGTTGATTTTGCCAATTAGTGCTCGCGTCATGTACGTAAACATGCTCGCTATCTCTGACCAATTTCAGAAAACGGCATTATCTTAGCCAGAAAACATAATCGAGTTCAAAGAGACTACACTGACGGCTTTATTGTGGCAGTTCATTCAAATCTTGTTTGCTTCGACAAAAATCTAAAGGTATTTGAGTTATGGACCTATCCAAGAACTGTGAAAAGTTTCAGCAAACTTTAGGATTTGGTTAACCTTATTGAAGACGAAAACAGATTCAAAATATGGTTTTAATCGCTTACTTTCAATATTTCTGAAAGCCAACCTTGCATTCTTTCTTGCCTTTTGTTTTATTGCAAAAAATGCACCATTAAAAATGTGAAGGTTGCTCAACTTAAACGTATTACTGGAAAGATAGATTGCATATGTGACGTGAGAGATCAAATTATTGATTGTTATTCGACAACTTATTAGTGACGTGAAAAAATATTTCTCTTTCTCAGACAAGGCATCGTAACACTATCTCCGGACTTGAAAGTCCGATAGATCTAGCCACACCTTTGCTTCTCCACTTTTAATTGAATATGCTCATCGATCTTTCCATCATCTTGGATGACAACTCCTAAATCTCTCATGGACGATACCTGCTCAATATCATAACCTTCATTATATTTGAGTGGAACTTCTAATTTTGAGGCACCCTACGCCATTGTGCGGAATTTCATCCCTTTTAATGCCATATTACTCTGGCCGACCCAAAAGTAGACTTTCTCCATATTCTTCACTAAACATTTTGTGTCCTGACCACTCCTTCCACATACTTATTTTGTGTCATTAGCATATGAAGAAATACTGGTTTTGGTACTGAACTTCTGGAGAGGGGCAATAAAGAGAATAAACAGGAGCGGACCTAAAATCGAAACTTCTGGAACACCCGTTTTGACATCATACGGTACATGCCACTAAATGAGCCTTTAACCTTAACCATTTATTTCCTATCACTCATGAAACTACCAATCCAATTCAGGACCTAACCCTGGATCCCAAACGCTTAATCAACTCAAAGAGTTTGGGATCCCGGGTAAGGTCCTGAATTGGATTAGTAGTTTCATGAGTTCTGAATGCAGCTTCTGAATTAAGAATGGTTTGCTCTCATGCTCCCGTTTCCACAAAATTAAAAGTTAAAAAATCGAGCAATGAAAAACATTTTCAAACTTTGTTGAGGATTTTTGGGCTAACTAGATTTTAAAACATTATTCGCATACTATAACTTTGTAAAGTATTTTTTCAAAACCTTCTTTTTCAATACACACTTGCAATTAGAAATCGAAATCCGGCTTTGAACAAGGACATTAGACCCACTCTATGTAGTTAAAAAGAATTCCCTGGGGGACCACCAAAATATGCCTCGGCCTCAGCCCAGAGGTTGGCGCCCCGTGATCTTAACATTACCAAGCATGAACCAAAAATCTTAACCGTTTTAGGCTGACCAATCACTAGTGAAAGTAAAACTCGTCGCGCTCAAGTATGATGTGGTATTTAGGGATGAGCCTTTTTCTCGCATTTTTGCCAACGCAAAGCAATCTATTTTATTCACAATTTCACATGCCCGTCCCCCTGATAATTCCAAAAGAGGAGCCTAGTTTTATCAAGCTTGAACTTGGAACCTAGGAGACTTTAAACTCCTCCGAATTTGAATATCAAGGCGATAAAAATTGTCTTTTCGGTTGGTTTCAATTTTAACCAATCCATTCTTAATGACTCTGCTAAAGCTCCGGGTCCACTTTATGTACTAAGATCCCAAGAGCTCTTGGGCCCATCATCAACAGTCTCGGGCCCACACGTGGGCCGCGGCCCATCGGTTGCCGACCCCTGCGCTAGAGGATCAGATTCTACATATTTTCGACGAAGACCGATGGGCAACAAATTGAACAATGAATGAGCCGATAAAGAAGAGAGGAAGACTTTGTTGGTCGAACTAGCCTGGATTCCTTGGGATTGTGCTCTCATTCTCAGAGCACAAATAAAAATTATATCAAAGATATGGATCTAGCACCTTGTTTTGCAGAAGAAGCAAAAGTGTAGATTGACTTTTTGCTCCAAAACTCCGCTCAAAAGCCTTTTCCATAAAAGATGAAGTTCGGTGAGAATCTTAATTCTTATCGAAGATCTTCCATCTTTCATTTTCAGCTTTTGCAAATGGCAACGAACACATAAACGGCATCGCCAAAGTCATTCACACTAACCTACTTTGAAATGGTTTCTGCACACGTCCTCGTGTGCAGTATTGAGTGAGTGGTAGGCTTAAACTCAACTATTTGCATGCAAATAAATTCAACTGAAGTCCTTTAGATTCAACCTGTGCCAAGAGGTCAAAGAACCTCAGTTTTTCTGCAAGGAAAACTTACCTGCACAAAGTGTGGTCCCATAATCATTCATTCAAAGCATCAACTGAAAAGACGAAATTGTTTGAGAGGATATACACTGTACAAATCAACCATGAAAATGAAATTTCGTTGTTCTGGCAAGCAAAATAATTATTTGGAATTAACGACCATTCTTTAACATGTGGTCCCATAATCATTCATTCAAAGCATCAACTGAAAAGACGAAATTGGTTGAGAGGATATACACTGTACAAATCAACCATGCAAATGAAATTTCGTTGTTCTGGCAAGCAAAATAATTATTTGGAATTAACGACCATTCTTTAACATAAAAAATAAATAATATATGTTTTTAGACGCATTCATGGCCTTTGTCCCAATGCAGGCATTGTTTTCAACCACAATGATTGGAGAGGGATCACATGCAAAGTTAGAGCCAAGTCAAGACCAGGAGACAGGAAATTGATCAAGACAATGAAATCCAACTTTGCATTGTATCGCGCTCCTTCTCTATATAACTTGCTTCCTTCATCTTTGCGACGAATCAATCCATTAGACGACTCATTGTTAAGTTTTAAGTCTCATTTAGACGACTTTTTATCTACTATCCCTGACCAGCCCTATGTTCAAGGACTTTATCGAGCAGCTAATTCTAACTCCCTTATAGACCAATCCTTTTATTAGGCATGGCTTTTCCCCACTCGGGTTTTATCTTCTCCTGACATTTACATGGAATGACATTCTGTGTATCGGTTAAAAATCCGTAAAGAAAGTAAAATAAAATAAAATTCGTGATATAAATGTCGGTTTTGATTCTTTCATCACTATGACTTGGGTCGTCTTAATTTTTTGGACAACCATAACTTCGTCTTTCGGTCATTTGTTGAGGAGATTCGTCAAGGAAATGGCTCTGTCTCTCAAGAAAGACATGGAAGACTCCCTTTAAGCATTTAGCTGTGAATGTTCTTTAAATCGAATTCCAGTTAAGAATATGATTTTGTTTTGATAAGATTCTTATAACAATCATTGAAGGATGCCGTTGGGTGAACGTTCCTCCATCGCACGATACGTTCCTCCATTCGCGAGAACCAATGTTTCGAAATTTGTTTCAGTCGCAGAACATAAGGGCGAAAGCGAGAGACAAATTGGCCCTACAATGGCATGTTCGTAAAGCAGACAGCTGCTGAAGTCTTTTAAAGCCATTCATAAACGGCGCCAAATGTGACTGGGCAAGAAGAGAATTTTGTTCGGGAAGTCTTACTATCTTGAAAGCCGTTTTAGACACCTTCATCAGTTTTTCAAGGATTTCTATCTTCCAAATATGAAAGGAAATAATGCCACTTCTTGATTTTGTCACATTGTTATCAACAAAGTGGGACATTTTGCTTAAAAACGAGTTTCAATTGTACATATAAAGTTGCG